>LIEC01010658.1:0-108377 GCA_001925005.1 Drosera capensis
TGATGCTTTGGCTTGGAGAGCTTCTTCGAGTGTATCTCCCTTCTTGTTCTTTAAACGTTTCTCGTGTGCATCTAGAGAACCGGTTATCTCGGCGACTGTCAATTCGGCTATGTTGTTTGATTCTTCAATCGCACATACTCGAATCTCAAAATCATTGGTTAGAGACCGTAATATTTTCTCCACCGCTCTTGACTCGGACAAAGTTTCGCCATTTTGTTTCATTTGATTCACCACCGTTTGCACACGCGTGATGTAGTCGGCTACTGCTTTCGACTCCTTCATCGCCATTCTTTCAAATTCCCCTCGAAGAGTTTGGAGGCAAACTTGTTGGACTCGATCGGCTCCTTTGAACATCTTTTGCAGTGTCTCCCACGCTTCTTTTGCCGATGTTGTACCGGCAATCTTCTCAAAACCCGACTCGTCTACCGCTTGAAACAAGAGATAGAGAGCGGTCTTGTCCTTCATACGTTTCTCCTTCCACGCTTTTGCCTGATTTGCAGGCATGGCGCCGATCTCGGTTGCGGTCGGTTCTTCATACCCGGCGGTGATTGATTCCCGCACGTCTTGCGCACCGAGCAACATTTTCATTTGGATGCTCCAGTTGTTGTAGTTCGTCTTGGAGAGTCTCGGCAATGGAATTTGGCCCATCATATTAGTAGTGGAAATCATTTTCACCAAAACTTCAGAAAATCTGATTTTGTTTTTTTTTTTTTTTTGCTATTGCTTTGTACACCCCCACCTGCTTTTTACCACCCTTGTATTTTTTTCCCTTTCACTTTTCTGCCATTCCGAAAAGCGAACCTGTTTTGTTTTGTTTTTTTTGATTGGGCTCCACTAATTTTTTTCTTTCTTTTGCCGGGCTCCTTTTTTAATCCCTTTAAGCCCACTCTTTTCCCCGAACCTACTTTTTTTTTACTTTGACCAAATTGTCTCCCTTTTTTCACATATGCCGCCGCACATTCCACCTCCTTTTCTTCCTCACTTCTTCACGGATCTTCCTCCACGAGCACCTCTCCTCCCTTCCGACCTCAATACGATCTCGCAGCCATCATCTCCGTGCCGGAGTTGGCCGAAATCGTTCGTCGATTGAGGTTCAGCGATGTCGTCGCACGCCTCGCGTGTCGCCGTCCTCAGTCCCCCTCGTCCTTCCAGATCTGGTTTCGGATCTCGATGGATGGAGGTGTCTACGAGAGTATTGGAGGCCCGATGTCGACGGACAAGAAATTCAGATCTGTCGTTCTCTGACAGCGGGGTGGATTTGTTGGATTGTGTGCTGGGGTCGGCTATGACCAAGGGTGGCTGCGGCTGGATCTGGTGGATTCGTCCACCTCTGCCTAACGTCGGGCAGGTACGACATCGGCACACACCTCTCCGGCTCTGATACCAAATTGTTGGCTTTGAATCTGATGTGGTGTGTTAGACAAAGGATTTGGTGGGAAAATCTTCCCGTTTTCTGTATTTTGTTTATTGATTTGTATTGCCGAGGTACATATCTAAGCATACAAATCTATGCTATATATAGGAAAACAAATTCTATGCGTTGCCTAACAAACACGTTGTTTTCCTTGGCGGGTGGAGATGAACAGTGGCCGGCGTGTTTACTGTGCGGCGTGTTTCTTGCTTTTCTCCTTCATGTCAAGATTTAGCCAACATATGATTCCTTGCGCATTCTTCGAAATGAAACGATATTCAACTAAAAAGAGACAAACGCAACAATTGTCCATGTCTGATTCGCCGAGGTTTATGTCGAGAATTCTAAAGGTTTCCTGCCCTGTAAATCATGCGATGAAATGGAACAAAAATGAAGCATCTTTGTGTGCTGATCGAATACAATCAGCCATGTACAATTTTCAATCAATTTTAGCAATTGCAACCGCATCAGATATCAAAAGACAATGAACTAAACTGTATAACATGGATTCAATGGAAGATAAAGTATTGCATACTTGTCGGTGCTTTCACAGAAGAATTTGGTTTCTTCAAAGAACAAGAGGTCTTGAAAGCTTCAATCTGTGCTTGGCACTTGACATAATCCCCTTTATTTTCCTCCAAGCAATTCTTCAATGCCGCCATGTCGCATGGCGACATTAGCTTCTTTGTACTACGGTCCCCTAGCTTCTCGAATGCTCATACGTAAAAACTTTCATTACCAATGGAGATGAGCACCAAGATCACTCCACACGTCCAGTTAAATCCAATATCGATGAAAAATGTAAAGGTTCAAACACGACCATAAGTAATCAAGACGAGAGCTTTACTAAACACATTTATTCACTCAACTATAAATCCCTACAAGGGACGCATAGCCTATGTTTAATCACTCATATTGGTTTCAAGCGCATCTATTTTTGGTCATCAACCATTATTCAACTAGCAATCACCAATCCCTGAGCATATATCACGCGAAAATGGTATTCCCTCCCCCCAATCATTACCAAACAAGAATTGGGCGGCACAAAAAGATGAATAAAAATTTAAACAATATATCCGGTTGAGAAGATGGGTGATTAGAGGGAACGAATGACGAACCCTAGGAAATGGAATCAGGGAAATTTCTCTTGCACCTCCAAATATCTGATTGGCTCCGATCGGTGAGTGCCGCTGGAGTTTCCTACGCATTTTTGCCGCTGATTTTTTTTTTTCCATTTACCTGTCCGTCCTAAATTAGATTAGATGAAATCTTTTTTTCCTTCAGATAAAAAATAATCTTTACATGTGACGGTCCCGGTTTTGGGGATATTCAATGGCGGCTCTCGACTTTGCCGTTACATCTCGACGGCCTTGGCGTTTACGCTGCAGCCGATGTGATCCACTTCGCTTTTGTAGCTTCCAGAGCGCAAACGGCACGTCTCCAGGATCTCATCCTCCGGGCTAACGACAATCTCGTGTTGGACACAGACTACACCCAAGAACTCATCACTCTCGAAGAGACTCTCCCTGGCGCCGATCTTTCGTCCTTTGTTGACATACACTTTGTCCCCAAAAAACCCCAAAACTTTTTGGCAGAAATTTATTACAAGAAAGTCACTGATGGGATTCTTGCTTGGCCCCTGTCAACTCGAGACCGGCTTGTCATCGCGAGCTCCAAAGCGGAGCACGCAAAGGACTTCCTCCTCGCTGCCCCCATCTCGGGCTTGGGCCTGAAGATGCGCCCGGTCGAGTACAGAGCTGTCTTGAAATACCGCCTGATGGTCCCACTCTTCGCGGAGAATTCGATCTGCCCTTGTTGCCGCCAACACGCCCTTGACGTTTACGGGGATCACGCTGTGCACTGCGCCAACTCCCCTGGGGTAAAGAATCGTCATGACACTATCCGAGATGTCCTATACGACACCTGCCAGAAAGCCGGCATCCAGTCGCGCAAGGAAGCCGAAGTTACATTCTTGTCTGAAGGAGGTCGTCTCCGTCCGGCTGATGTGCTACTTTTCAACTGGGAACAAGGTCGGCACAGTTGTGTGGATGTTGCATGTGTCTCCCCTATGGCACATCCCAGTGGCGGGAAGACCGCTGAGGATGCAGCGGTCGGTAAGATCAAAAAACACGAGGAAGGTTGTCGTGTTAACGAGCACACTTTCATCCCATTCACCACCGACACCTTTCGCGTCCTTGCCAAGGACGCGGCAACCCTGCTGAACCGCATCTCCAAGATAGCCAACGCAAATGCACCTGTCCCTAACCAGCAAATGCCTTTCATCCGAATCGGGTTTGCCACCCAAAAAGGAGTCGCCGCATCAATTGTGGCGCGGATGGGTGATGTCTTTATTTAAATCTGTAATTTGTTCTTTTAAATAAATTAAAACAACCAAAAAAAAAATTTCAAATCTAAAAAAAAAAAAAATTTAATTATCATTTGATTATATTTTTTTAAAATTATTAAAATAATTATTTAATTTTCTAAATTTTGAAAAAAATCTTGTTTGCGCATGACTTATATAATTTTTTTTTTTTTTTTGTTTTGTAGAAAACTCTTTCGAAGGAAATATATGATTAAAAATTTCATAAAAATTCAATATTCACATAAAAAAACTATATGATGGCTTAAACAATTTCATTTATATAAAGGATGTTTGAATCTTCGTTGTATTGGTCAAACCATAAAAGTACCCATATGTAACAGATTTGATATGTGATTATGATTGTGAAATTATTATGCTAAATGTGAGTATGTTTGTATGTTTCTCTATTATTATCTTTTCTATCCGATTCTATTTCCGTGACATCTTTATGTATTAGTTTTTGAAACAAGAGATCTCTTTCAAGCAAATCACAGAATCATAGAAGCAACAACAGAACCAAAGGGTTCTTCAATTTGAGGCAATGGGTTGCCGAAAAGGCTCCAGGTTGAGATCCCAGCTTTCTGCCATCTTCTCGGTTTGAGACTCTGGTTTGCTTCGATGGTCCTCGTCTGGGAAGTTTGAAGCTGTATGTCTTGTGGCGAAAGCTGGAGTTGATGAGAAAGAGGTCATGGTTACGGCACTTCAGTACCTGTCTTACAAGCAAAGACAAACAGACATCGTCGTTGGCAGGGGTTCGAGGTAAGTATCTCGGAAATACGAAGGTTTTTTTTATGACATCTTGGTACATGGAATCAGCATCTGTCTCACTTGAAAGAGATATTGCAGCTGTTACGTGTGCATTTTTGGATATAACAAAAAGAAAATTACATGTAGTAAAAAAAATAATGAAAAAATCATGAGTATGCAATTGCCTATCTCCTTCCATGATATATAATGATGAAGATGGTAGTACGTTTTTATCCAAGGATTGTATATATAGTAAAATAAATTTGTTTGTGGGTTTTCTCTTCATTTAGATAAGTATCAAATTTATGGGGTATGAAGATAGAGAATACGTGTTGTGTGCGATACTTGTGTGTTTCAGGCATGATAATATCTTGGACTCTTGTTTTTTGTTGGTGATCATATATGAGTTGAGAGCGTAAAAGAGAAGCATCTCCACTATGGAAACGTGATGGAAAAGAAACACAAAGGGGAGGTTGGTGTTAGCCTACGATAGATTGAGTGGTCGCTTCATCGGAATTAATCTAAATATTTTAATTCGACATAATAATTTATATAAATATTATATTTATATAGATTTTTATGAAAAATAAATATTTTTTTGATAAAAATAAGGATTATTATAATAATTATGAAGATAAATTAATGGTTATACTATAATAAATTGGATTGATTAATATTTTTATATTAAAAATTAGCAAAAATAAAAACATTTAAATTATTTTAAGATTGATAAAAAATATTTTAATTAATTTAAAACCAAAAATGATACGCACATAGATTGTAGGTTATGCCAAGGACGATGGAAGCTGTGAAGTGTTTAAAGAGTTACATGGGGAAAGTAAACATCTCATTTATCAAGAAAATTTCGGTGTACGCCTAACATAAGTACATACTGCATATAATAAGAGACACCTTGCTGACACATTAATAGATGGAGAGTCGAATCTGGGATGGATAACTTGATAAAGACGGAAAATTTATAATGACGATTGAAGGATTAATCAAGTCTATGATATATCTAAGGGATAGGAACTTGACGAATTATGATAAATTGGACAAAATTTGAAGTTAAATTTTAATGAATTTGGGTTTTAAATATAAGGAATCTAGTTTTGGTTAAGACTATCTTGTTTTGAGATAACCAAAAAATAATATTGTTTCAAATTATTTGGACAATATTATGTTTTAATTTAATAATGGAAACATTAGTATATTCATAATATACCTTTTTTATTACATATTGGTTGAATGTGTCACAATAATCATCATGAGAGGATGCAGTATGTGATAGTGTGTGTGGAAAACAAATAATATAATGCATATCGTATTTTCAGAATAAAAAATGTCAACTCACACTCATGAAGTCGTTAATGATAGCTCTAATCAACAATAAAGTGATCAAGAAGTGAATCAAAACGTATCACTTGTGAGGATACTAACAACAATGCGGCAAATAATCAGTCGCATAATGATCGGGTCGATTTCATATTAAAGGGATTGATGAAAGAAAAACAGAAAGAGTGAAGGGTTAGAAGGAATAGAAAACAATAAGTTTCTTAGAAGGCTCTTGCCTATCATCTGAAGAAATACGGGGGAGAAGACGATCTTATTGCATTGGAGGGCTAATTGAGACAGCTGGAAAAACCGCTTAATGTTATACACTATCCTACAAAATGAAAAATGGACTTTGTTGTGTATCTCCTTGAACGAGAAACGGACGCGATTGAAGCAGATACTACTCGGACTCACTGAAGGAGCAAAAGCTAAACGAGTTCTTCGCCCTGAGACAGGATGGCATGACGGTGGTGGAATACGCAACTCAATTCACATCTTTCCTGCGCTTCTGCCCTGGTTCATCATAGTGAAGGATCAAGGATGCGACAATTTCTAAAGGGTCTCAACTGGAGGTTATGCACCCCTTTATCAAATTAGAAGTTTCATTCCTATCAGGACACGTACGACACGGCAATCACATTGAAGGAATGTGATGAGAGCTTGGGACACAACAAACGCAAGAGGGAGGATCAAAACATCTCAGGATTTCGAAATTTTCAATCTAATGAAAACAATGGTTCAAAATTTCACAAAGGTGTAAGCGAAAGCTCAATAGGGGATCAAAATAAGGATACAGGCTTGAACAACTTCTCACGCTTACCAGAGAGCCAATAATTTTATCCAAGCGAGAATCAACAAGGAGGAGCCGAATAAAAGGAGAAATCTTTCGTGTCCTTTTCATTCCCAGTGTATCTTTTATATACAATTTCTTTTCTCTGATTCTAGGCAGCATAAACGAAAGATAATATATTTTTCTGGATTCTAGACTTACAATCGGCAAACATACACATGTTAGGAATACATTATTGAAATATATTCTATCAGTCCCCCGCAGTCGAAGCGGGAGGAGGGCGAATGCTAGGATGGGCCCTGAAATTCTAAAATAGTATGAAAGGATGTCCCTTTGTGAAAATATCGGCGATTTGATATCGAGAGGGGACATGGTGGACACGAACCTCACCTCAAGCAACCTTTTCACGAACAAAATGAATGTCCATTTCTATATGTTTGGTGCGCTGATGGTGAACCGGATTTCCAGACAGATAGATGGCACTGATATTATCACAATAAACCAACATAGCCTTCCGAATCGGACAGTGGAGTTCCATCAACAAGTTCCGTAACCAACATGATTCGGATACTACGTTAGCCACCCCGCGGTACTCTACCTCGACGCTCGAACGGGATAGAGTAGCTTGGCGTTTAGAAGACCATGCCACCAAGTTGGCACCCAAGAAAACACAATAACCCGACGTCGAACGGCGTGTATCTAGGCAGCCGCCCCAGTCGGCGTTAGTGTAAGTTATGAGTGTAGATGGGGCAGACGGGAACAAATACCGGCCATGGTCAAGTGTGTCATGAATATAGCGAACAATCCGCTTAACTGCATGCATATGCTCCTCCGTTGGATTATGCATAAAGAGACATATCTATTGTATGGCATATGAAGATCGGGTGAAGGTGAGATACTCGAGATCCCCCGCAAGACTACGATAGTGGGAGGGATCATCGTAAGGAATGTCGGAGATGGCACGTAATTTTGGGTTCGTATCTATCGGAGTAGGAGATGGTTTGCACGATGCCATGCCCACACGTTCCACAATTTCCTCGGTATACTTGCGTTGAGACAAGAAAAGCCTACCCGAATGGTGGGTCCCCGCAATGCCCAAGAAATAACTGAGAGCCCCCAAATCTTTCATAGCAAATTCGGAGCCGAGAAAGGACAGATCGATTGACGGAGCGTATCCGAAGAAGCCGTCAAAATGATATCATCCACATAGAGCAATAAATAAGATGTGTCCAACCCGCAATGATAGATAAATAGGGAGTGATCAGACCTGCTATTTGTGAAACCACTGGTTGCCACATATGCGACGAACCGCGTGTACCAAGCCCTGGGAGACTACTTAAGCCCAAATAAAGACTTTTTCAATAGACATACATGAGACGAAAATGCAGGATCCCGATAACCGAGGGGTTGGTGCATGTAGACGGTCTCGTGTAAATTGCCATACAAGAACGTATTCTTGACATCGAGCTAATGCAAAGGCCAACCATATGATAGAGCGATACTGAGAACTGTACGAATCGTCACCGGTTTGACCACCGGGATGAAGGTCTCACCATAATCGATGTCCACCTGTTGGGTTTTACCATTACCTACAAGACGAGCTTTATGCGTCTCAAAAGAACCATCAGACCGGACTTTATGAGTAAAAATCCACATTCTACAAATTATATTGATATCCGACGGACGAGGTACCAACACCCACGTCTTATTGTTAATAAGAGCATTATACTCATCATCCATGGCCATTTTTCAATTCGGGTCAGAGAGAGCTAAAATTGGGTTCCGAGGAATAGGAGATTTATCAGTATGAGCAAGGAGGGCATCCTTGGTCTTGGGCTTGAAAATCCCTTTTTGGCTCCAGGTGACAGACTGGGAAGAAGGGAGACGACTAGGCGATGTCGGTTGAGGTAGGAGGGGATTATTTAGGAATGGGTCGGTTTGTTGGGTCGTGGAGGGAAGAACAACGACAGACAGGCTAGGGCCCAGTGGTGGTAGACTCGGGCCATTTTGTGGAGTAATATGATGGAGCATATATGGACATCTCCCATTGTCCAAAAAAGTGACATAACGATTAATGATGATCTTTTAGGATGATAGATCATAACACTTATACCCGCGATGATTAGACGGATATCCCAAGAACACACATGGAATCAACTAGGCCTGTAGTTTATTGATAGTGGGAGAGGGGAAAAGAGGATAACACAAACACCCAAATACCCGGAGATGAGAATATAAAGGATCTTTGTGATATAGATTGTGAAGAGTATATGCCGTTCGTTTGTTGGGTAGAATATTTAGGATATAGGTAGCCATTTGTAGTGCATGATGCCAGAACGATGGGGGTAAAGAAGCATAAACAAGTAACGTATGCACCACATTGTTAATCGTCCGTATTTTATGTTCAGCTTTCCCATTTTGGGATGACGTATGTGGGCAAGAGAGGCGAAATGACAAACCATTTTTTTTACAAAAGTCCCAAAACTATCGATCATCAAACTCTCCCCTATTGTCACACTGAATATTTTTAACTACCTGTTCAAAATGAGTATGAACAAATGCTTTAAAATAGAGAAAAGTTTCAAACACTTAGGATTTTTTTGAAAGTGGGAAAGTCCATAGAAAGTCGTATAATCATCCAACAAAATAAGATAATATATGTGTCCCGAAGAACTTAATACAGGAGATGTCTAAATATCACTATGAATAATATCAAATGGCATAACAGTTTTGGATTGAGACTCCATAAAAGATAATTTTACATGTTTCCTAAGAACACAAGAATGACAAACATGAGAACTATCATTTTTATGACATGAGATAAATTTCTTCTATATAAGAATATCTAAAACAGGGGCTCCCGGGTATCCCAATCGATCATGTCAAAGGGAGTATGGTAGTGATGGGATAAAGTTCACCCCGGTTGTCACATCTCAGGATTTGTGTCCCCGTCCGAAAATCCTTCACAGAAAATCCAAACGGGTCAAATTCAACACACACCGAGTTATCAGTGGTAAATTTTCGAACCGAGACCAAATTTTTGACCAAGTTAGGAGCATGAAGAACATTTTGTAGATTTAATGGTGGACAGGAAAAGTGCAATGTTGTTTGATCGTAACCATGAATTGGAATAGTATAACCATTTCCAACTAATATATCACGATTATTGCTCAAATTAAAATAAGAGGTGATGTTACCTTGTGTCGGGGTCATATGAGACGTAGCGACGCTATCCATATACCAATTCTCATCCGAAGGGGTCAACCCAAGTGTATGTATGGGTGCCTCTATATCTGTTGGTATAGACGCACCCGTGGTCGAGTATGCCTCTTGCGAACGTGACCGAAGAAGACCCTGCTGAGGAGAAGAAGTAAGGGTCTGAGTCCAAGGTGTTATTAGGTATGGACAGGGGGAGCAGCCCATGAGAAATAATTCCAAGGCCACTGTGGGCCTGATCCCATCTGATGCCAAGATGGGGTTGCTAATGCTGATTGGTCGGATCCACGGCCGTTACCTGCACCCCCGTGACCGCCCCTACTAGACCCGCGACCCCCACCATTTTTCTTGCCTCCAGAGGAATGGTGGCTGCCCTTTCTACCCCCACCATCATTATGAGGCTGTCAAGATGAAGGAGAACCATCGGACATTGTGGAGACCATGGCCGAGTGCGAACCGATCGTGGTCTTTTTAGCCAAATCAGCTTCTTCGAGGATGAGCATCAACCACGCTTGATAGAATTGAGGGAGAGGATTACTTTGACGAATTAATGTGCCCACGCCATTATATGCATCGGTGATTCCTGCTATCATTTAGAGAACAAGTCGGTTATTGGACACGGGTGTGCCAACGTTCTTCAATTGATCCGATAACCCCTTGTGTTTTTGACAATATACCAAGGCACTCAGGAAAACATCCATATGAGTGGTTGAAAATTCCTGCTTGAGAGTAACGGCGGGTGAATTTTTTTTATCCTGAAAAATATCACGCAACCGATTCCAAGTCTCCATCGCAGTGGAGTCGGGTTCAAGGATGGTAGGTAGTAGATCATGGGAGATAGTGGCATAGATCCATTATAGGAATGTAGCATCAAGGGTGGCCCACCATTATGTATCCTCGGCAGACTGGACAGCTGTGCCGGCGTCCTGTGCAGGACTAGTGGCGGTGGATTTGTCCGCCGGAATGATATGGTGGAGAACTCGGTGAGAACAAGCGTGGATCTTGAAAAGCTCAACCCATATCGAGTATTACACGTTCTCCATTTCTAGGGTGATGGAATCATGATTTTTGATGCTAGAAACGACCAGAGCCGGGTGGAAGGTTGATTTACTAGACGACATGTCGCCGGAGAAAAAAGAAAGAGAGGAGGAGGTGGCAGAAAGGGGCTGCGAAATGGTGTTTTATCTTTATGAAAACTGCCTAAGCTTTGATACCATAAAAGCAGAAATCTTTCGTGTCCTTTTCATTCCCAATGTAACTTCTATATATAATTCATTTTCCCTAATTCTAGGCAGCATCAAAGAAAGATAATATATTCTTCTGGATTCTAGACTTACAATCCGTAAACATACACATGCTAGGAATACATTATTGAAATATATTCTATCACCGAAATCAAAAACTACTCTTCATCTTGATTTTTGTGTAGGAAATGTTGAAAAGGTGATCACTTTAATAGGGATTGTGGATTTGGAGCAAGAGTATGTTGTTGGGATCTCACTCATTATAAGTGAAAAAGGTTATGAATTCATGAACCTAGTTATCCTCCCATGAAGTTATTGCTTCTTGGAAGATGAGAGAGTCTTTTGGGAGTGCGAGAGTGACTCTTTAGGAATAGAAAGAGTGAACCTTGGGAAGTGGTGATGCCTTAAATGATGTATGACTAAGGGGATGGTTCTCATCTATAAATAGACCCCCTTAGTGCACCCTCAAGGTATTCCAATTCAATCTACTAAACCCTCACTTGAAGATCATCCAAGTGAAGACAATCCACTCTAGGCGATGAGTGAAGGAGAGTTGAGCGGCCGTGTTGGTGAGATTGTTTCTACTTTTAATCCACTTTTATAGTGATGACTTGTTGATCCTTTAGTACAGGTAGGGACGAAATGTAATCCCATTTTTCTTATAGTGGATGATATAAATTTCTGGGCTAGGCCCGTGGTTTTTCCCAATTAGGGTTTCCACGTAAAAATATCGTATGTCTCGTGTTTCTTTTTTACTTATTCTTGTCTCTAGTGAAGTCTATCATATTCTCATCATATGCTACGTTTGTGGTGATCCAGAACACAAGAATTTCGCATGCCCGAATCGTGTCGATCAAGGTAGTGTTCAAATGAGAGAATCAATCTGAAAACCAGCCATGCTTTAAACTAGTCACTTGTGCAACCACCCAAGAATCAATCTGAAAAACAGTCAGCTCAAATAGTTTCATGATGAATAGACACGACACTCAAGAGAATAAAGGCATTGAAACGGTAAAATTAATTCAAATTTTAACGTGATCACCTTATTCTCTTTTTATTATAGTACTACACATTTCTTTATAGGTAAAACATATTTAGAGGATAGGAAAATGGTCTCTTGGCTCATGAATAATTAAAGTCGCTTTTGGTTATGATAGGAATGTGTAATCCCTCCAACTGTATAGAAATTGATGTAACAAAACTTCAAAAAGAACTTTCCCTCAAAGACCAAAGTGATGAAAAAGAAGTCTGCTACAACTATGGCAAACCACGACATTTTGCTGCCCAATGCAGACGAGCACCTCAAGACTCATCTGCACCCAAGTTCAAGAAGGATCACAATAAAGTGACTTCTGGAAGAAAGGAAAGGGACAAGGTATATGCTGCAAAGACATGGAGTGACACAGACTCCGATGATGAAGAAATTCTATCAAATGCTCAGCTATGCCTTATGGAAAAAGAAGAAGAACACAAACAGGTATTTAATCTCTCTGAATTAGATGTCACTATAGAGGAATTGAAAGAAGCACTTCAAGAAACCTCTAAAGATTTATTTTTCTTCTAAAAGAAAATAAAGAAAATCTTAAGCAGATTGCAATTCTCGGGAAAAAAATGCAACTCAAATGAAGAGAACAAGAGCAGTCTTATAAATGCTCAAAATGATATGAAGGAAGCAAATGAGAAAGTAAAACTTCTCAATGCCGTAGTGGAGACACTCACTGTGAGAAACAATGAGCTCTAAAAGCAGGTGGATGCCTGGAACGGCAAAACCTTAGATCTACAAAAATTGATCAATACAGGAAAATCCTCCCATGACAAAACAGGGTTAGGATATAAAAACTGTTTGAATAACAATGTAGATAATAAAGTAACCACCAATACAGTTAACCAAATCATCACAACATTCCTTCAGAAAAAGGACAACTCTACTGTAGCAACTATGTAGGCTAAGGTTACTCATAATGCAGGGTTTGTGCACAAAAGCAAAGGCTCTGTTGCACAAACCTTACACAATAGCAATAGCCAAAATGCACCAACAACCATAAAAAAGAACAACTTTCTCAAGATATCTCTACTGCAAAGTAAGACCTCTACTACACAAGGAAATTGGAGCAGACTACCTGTGAGAAAGCATTATAGAGAGCAGAAGGTAGAAAAGCCTAACTATTCAGTATGGAATAATCCCTCAAGACCAACTTGGAGAGAACCATACTCCAAGTATACATGCTCATGTAGAGAGTAGCAGACCAAGTGGATTAGACCACTTAGAAGCATAAGATCAAAGGTCTACTGCTTCACTTATGAAAAAAAATGGTCACAAGTCATTTGAATGCTGGAACACACATAAGAAGATAATTCAAGTGTGGATTCCGAAAACTAGCCAATAAGGACCCAACTGAGTGAGTACCAAGTACAAGCTCTCTATGTTTTAACTGCAGGTAAAACAAAAAGGCTTATGGTACCTGGATAGTGGATGCTCAGGACATATGACAGGAGATCAAACCAATCTTGAAGATTTTAGAAAAGAGCAAGGACCTCTCGTCATATTTTGAGGAGGAAAAGCATGTACAACTAAAGATTATGGAACCCTTGGTACAGGTTCCTTAATCTTTAGAAATGTTGCTTATGTAAAAGGTTTAAGAGCATAACCTACTTTCTATTCGTCAGCTATGTGATAAAAACTATGATATGTCATTCACCCATGATAAATGTCAAGTTATGGATAAGATCACGCAAGAAGTCAAGTTGCTAGGAACCAGAAAAGAAAATATATAAGCAGTAGATTTTGGTTCATCACAATCAGAACAAATCACCTGCTTTTACACCAAAGAAGCTGAAGACTTAAATTAGATATGGCATAAAAGATTAGCTCATCTCAATTTCAAAACAATAGCCAGATTATCCTCAGAAAACTTAGTAAGAGGACTTCCACAAATAAAAATTTAAGAAGGATAAGCTATACAGACCATGCCAAAAGGAAAGCAGATGAGGACAAGCTTTAAGCCTCTCAATTCCTCAGAATCAACCAGGATTCTTGAACTTCTACATATGGATCTATTTGGTCCAGTACAGATGGAAAGTCTAAGTAGAAAAAGATACACTCTAGTTATAGTAGATGATTACTCTAGATATACATGGGTAATATTTTTACATAAAAAGAGTGAAACATGCAGCCAACTAGCAAGGTACCTTAGACAAGTTCAAAATGAAAAAATGAATAGAAGTAATCACAATTAAAAATGATCATGGCACTGAATTTGATCAAACAGGAATAGATGTCTACTGCAATGATCATGAAATTAAGCATAACTTTTCAGCACCAAGAACACCACAGCAAAATGGTGTGACTGAAAGAAAGAATTGAACATTGATAGAAGCAACCAGAACAATACTTTCTGAGGCAAATTTATCCAAAAGTTTCTGGGCAGAAGCAGTAAACACAGCCTACTATATTCAAAATAGATGCACAATTCATAAGCTTTATAAGAAAACATCATACGAATTGTGGAAAGGAAAAACACCAAGCGTCAAATATTTTCATGCCTTTGGAAGCAACTGCTACATACATAATAATGATAAAAACTATCTACAGAAATTTGATCCAAAGGCAGATGAGGCAACCTTCTTAGGATACTCAACAAACAGCAAAACATTCAAAATATATAATAAAAGAACAGAGACTGTTGAAGAATTAGTTTATGTATCATTTGATGAAAAAGAAATATTTGTGAGAAATGCGAATGTATTTGATGAGGAATGTGTATGCCATGAACAGGCTATAGAGGAGGTCTTTAATGCTGCAGACGAGGCAGAGTCATCTGCACAAAATGACACTGTAGCAGAGGTAAAAGATCAACCTCAATAACAATTAGAATTAAATGAACAAGACAAAGGAAGATGGATCAAGGCACACACACAAGATGACATTATAGGAGATAAATATGCATCTGTGCAGACGAGAAGAGCAACAAATGCAAGTATCTGTCTAGCTGTTTCATATCAGAAATAGAACTATAAATGAAGCTCTAAATGATCCAAATGGAGTAGATGCAATGCAAGAAAAACTAAATGAGTTCGAAAGAAATGAGATATGGTATCTTACACCAAGATTAAAAGACTACCCAGTTGTAGGATATGAATGGGTGTTTAGAAACAAATCTGATGAAAATGGAACAGTAATAAGGAACAAAGCTAGGCTAGTTGCTAAAGGATACTTACAGGAAGAAGGAATTGATTTTGATGAAACCTTTGCACCAGTAGCAAGATTAGAAGTATAAGAATGTTCCTTGCCTGTGCAGTATACCAAAGATTTAAAATATATCAAATGGATGTGAAAAGTGCATTCTTAAATGGAAAACTTCAAGAGGAAGTTTATGTTGAACAACCTCCTGGATTTGAAGATTATGAATATCCAGAACATGTGTATAGGCTAGATAAGGCACTGTATGGATTAAACAAGCACCAAGGGCATGGTATGAAACCCTCTCAACATTCCTATGTGAAAATAAATTTGAAAGAGGTAATGTTGATACCACCCTATTTTTGAAAAAGCATAAGGATCACATACTACCAATTCAAATCTATGTTGATGATATTATCTTTGGATGCACCAATGATAAGGTTTGTAAAGATTTACAGAACTAATGAAATCCAAATTTCAAATGAGTTTAATGGAAGAACTTAAATACTTTCTAGGACTTCAAGTACAACAACTAAATGAAGGAATCTTCTTAAATCAATCCAAATACTTGAAAAATACAATTAAAAAGTATGCATTAGATAGTGCTAGTCACATGAAAACACCAATGAGTATTTCAATAAAGATACAGAAAGATGAAACTAGAAAGAAAATAAATTAAACCATTTATAGAGGTATTATTTGATGATTATTATACCTTGCTATAAGTACACCAGACATTCAATATATAGCCTGTGTATGTGCAAGATATCAATCAGATCCTAAGAAATCTCACTATACAGCTGTAAAAAAGGATCCTAAGATATCTCAAAGGAACTCCAAATCTTGGTATTTGGTATCCTAGAGAATTAGATTTTACACTTATAGGATATTCAGATGCAGATTTTGCAGGATGCATAATTAACAGGAAAAGCACAAGTGGTTCATGTCAATTCATAGGAGCAAAGTTAATATCATGGTTCAGTAAGAAACACACAACTGTATCTACCTCTACTGCAGGCTGAATACATTGCTGCTGAAAGCTGTGTTGCACAAATTCTATGGTATTACATTCTCTAAAACTTCAATATTTTGTAACAATACGTCTGCAATTACTATTTTAAAAAATCCAGTCTTTCATTCAAGGACCAAGCACATTGATGTCAGATATCATTTTATCAGGGATCATGGGCAAAAAGGTCATATCAAATTGGAATATATTCCAACAGAAAAACAAATTGCAGACATTTTTATAAAACCTCTTGATGAAAACAAGTTCATTCAATTCTGTGGAGAATTGGGCATACTTGATTTAAAACATTAAGATTGGCCAAAAATGCTTAATTCCTCTACTACTGGTGTAGAATGCAGACTAGCAAATTTTCAGGAAAAGTGCAGATAAGCAACTTCACTCTACTGCCTACTGCTTAATCAATGCAGACGAGTACAGACTAGAGTCAAGTGTGCTCTACTGCATCTATTTTAGGAAACAAAATCAGTTTATGAACGTTAAATAACTGCTTTCCTAAAATAACGTATAACGGTCAATAAATGACTGTTATTGCACAACGGCTAGAAAAAGCACTGACAACGGTCATATTTTCCAATAAGTATAAAAACCATGGCTTTTTGAATTAGAAGAACACTTTTCTCTCTAATTACTCTTTTCTTTCTCTCTCTAAGCGCTTAAACTTTCTCTCTCTCTCTCTCTTCCTCTTAAGAACTCTACTGCACGAAACCCTAACTCCGTTCAATCTTAACTTAATCTTTGAAATTCTTTCAAAAACATGGCCAATACTCCCTCAAGCTCATCCAAGAAAAGCCAGAAATCCTCTGAATCACAGAGAAGTTCCTCAAAAAGAATTGAAATTCAAACAGGAGCTGTGTTTGACTTCAATTCGATTCGTGATAAGAAAGAAGAAGTCAGAGACATAATCGACCTAATTGAAGAGGCTGGACTGAAAACTCTGTGTGAACAAACAAGCCCGATATATGAAGAAGAAGTTATGGACTTTGTCAACAAGGGGAAAATTGCAGCAAATCTACAACAAGTCACCTACACCTATACTGCAAGAGGTGTAACTATCCAAATCACTGCTGATGATTTTGCGCACTGCTTCAATTTACCAAACGAAGGATCCGATATAATTCCAAAGGAGATTGTATAGCTTGGAAGAAAAGCAATGCTCAGTGAAGACAAGTGGAACGAAGGAATTCGAATAATGAAGAAATTTCTGTCAAAAAAACACAAGCTTCTTGGAGATATCGTCAAGAAAGCAATTCTTTCAAGGGAATTCAGCACAGACCAAATCACTTCAAAACAACAGGAGATCATGTGTGCAATTCTCACAAAGACAAGGGCAAACTGGTTAAGTATACTCATGTATCAGGTTGCAAGAGCAGTAAGGGCCAAAGTGCCACTGTTTGGATGAATAATCAGCATTCTTCTAAAGAGAAAGCTGAAGCTCTCTGAGAAAAAAGGAAGACCATGGAATCAACGGAAGAAAATTGCTGTCAAGAAGATTGGAAAAGCTCCACCAGGGATCATGAAGAAGCATGCAGATGAGCCATAGAAGCCCGTGGAACTACAGAAGAGAAGGAAAGCCAAGAAGAAGACCACTAGTAAAGTGCAGACGAGTGTAGTACAAACTCACTCTCCAAAGAAACCAATCAACAAGATTCCAGCAAAGCAGAAGATGAAGAAATCTATGCCAAGAAAGAAGAAGTTCATAGTACACTCCTCTGATGAGGAAACAGAGTCTGACCGCTCTGCAGGCGATTCAAATGCCTTAGTAGAAGTTGGAGTTCAGTCTGCAATAATGCAGACTACAAAGACTGTTGATCAGTCTATAGTATTGCATATTGGAGCAATCACTGAACCTTCCTCATCCAGAGTACCACCAAAAGCACCAGAAGTTGCTGCACTTCATGATGCAAACGTGGTAATCCAACTGCTGAAGGCTGGAGTGACTGAAGATCTTCAAAAACTGATCTTGGAGGCACAAGTCAGCTTTCAAGAAGTACGAGAAGGGCGTAGAGCTGAATTCAGATAGAACCTTGCTGCAGAAGGTTACACAGAGCAGGAGATCAAGGACATTGAGGCCAAGATGTCCACACTGCAGAGTACACCTCTCTCACGCACCTAGTTAATCCAACCCCTAGTAGCAGAGCCCTCAATAACAACGGCTGTTGTTCCATTCTCAGAAAGCAGAAATGGTAACCACACAGGTTGCAGATGTTCAAATAACTACTGCAACTCTTGCATGGACGACAACTACCACAACAGCTCAAGAAAAGTCTCTTGAGAAGATTAATGAATTTGTGATGAAGACTATCAAAGAAGTTGAGGCTTATCTAGTGCAGCAGAAGACCATAGACACTCAACTCCTTGCTGAAAGAACTCAAGGAAAGATGCAGAAGAAGATCCAAACCAAAAAATTAATCCAGGAGTTTGTATCACAACACAAACTGCCTGTGAAATGGTCTAGAACAATTGTTACAACATCTGCTGTACCAGGACTCTTAACATCTCCACCACTATCATCAACAGTGGAACCCTCAACCTCATAAGCACCAACTTCAACGCGAACCACAAGGAGGATCACAAGGTCTGCACGACCAAAGCTGATTCCTCACGGACCCAAAACGTTGTACCAGATTAATCCAGACCAATCCAAAACATTGATTGGTGATATAACTGGTATGACCGAAGGGGAGATTCACCAACTGGTTGCGCTTCAAAAGAAAGAAGTCAGCCGCTCCATAAGACCAAAGGAAGCTTATTTCTTGATAAATGGAGCTCTTGAATTCAAGGACTCAACCCTGAAGACCAAAAGACTCAAGCATGCTCTCCTTAGGCATGTTGAATTTATCAACACTCCAGAAATTCAAGCTGAACTCAAACACATCCTGGGGAAACATATCAAGGCTGCCATAGTGGAGGTCAATGAATACCTCTCTCGACCTGATCTGGGTGAACATCAACCCCAAGGAGATGATGACAATGATGATAACAGACCTGATCATCCTCAATCCGATCTTCCTGAGGATGAAGATGTCATCATAGATCAAATCGCTACTGAAAAAGTACAACTACAGATGACTGTAGCTGAGAAAACTAACTCTGAGGAGGCTACCAATTAGTTCTTAGTCGCTGCAAACGAGGTCATGGCCACTGTAGACGAGACCATGGTAGCTGCAGACGAGCTACTGGAACCTATCGAAGAATCAATGAAGGAATAAGAAGCTGCTCCTTCTATCACCAATCAAGAAGCACAAGCAGAATAGCAACATGAAGAAGCAGATGATCCTTCTAACTCTACTGACGAATCTGTTGCTGAGACACCAGTCATAATCGCTCTTACAGCAGAACAAGCACAGAGTGAGCATGAAGATGAAGCTCAAATGACAGACGAGCTTCCTGCCATTGAAGAACATTTCTCTGACAGCGACATTTAATCCTTTGAACTATCTCTACGAGCCGATGGCATCATCAACTCTGCAGATGAGATTGCAGAAGACACCTCAAATCCAGAAAACACATATGCTCACCAAACCACTCGATTACGAGCCATTGAAGATATTGTCTTCACTCCACCTATTGCGTTTGGTCTAACACCAATGGCATCTCAAGCTCTCTCAGCTCACCTGGAGCCAATGTATAGTGGCACATCAACTCCAAGAATGACTTCCTCAGCCATAAAAGAGTTAAAGAAAGTCTTTGAGGAACCTGAAGTCCAAATCTTAGCAATTCAACCTCATACACACGACACCAGACTTCCCTCTTCTCCCTCAGAAAATACCACTCAATACAGGTTGCGCCAGCTTGACCAAAAGATATATGGCATGCACGCTTGGATGAGGATTGCATTCAAGGATCTACTTGAGACCTTAGAACCTCTTACAGAGAACCTGAGAAAGAAAAAGAGACACGTAGAACCACTTTTGCCTCGTTTGGAACATAGCTCACCATTCTCTCTGCTGAAGTTACCAATCAAAGAAAGGAGACCAGGTCCCTGCACCTTCACACGCACAGAACACACACCTCCACCCTCAGACAATTCAAAGAACAACAGTTTGACCAGGTCCCTTCGCAAGCTTCATGAAGCAATGCAGACTACCCAAAAGAAAGTTGAGGAGCACATGCACATCAATGACATTAAGTTTGGCCTCCTGCAGACCAAGCTCCAAGTTGTTTAGAAAAACATTCACTCAGAACTCAAGGGGTTCAGGATGGCTCTTGAGAACCTCACCTCTGCACTGAATGCTAACAAAAAGGGGGAGAAACCTTCTAAAGAGCAGTAGTGACCTGATGCAGATGAGCAACAACAAAACCCCTATGCAACTCAGGTGGAGAAGGAGAAAACCTCTGAAGCAAAAAGGAAGAGCTCTGAAGAACAAGGAAGGGATCCCAAGAGACAACGACATCACGAAGAAGACAGACATAGAAAGTGCAGCAGGGAATATGAAGAAGAAAGGCGCTACCAGCTTAGACGAGGTAAGGAGCATCAAAGGTAAAATCCAGAATGCTCATGAATATCATTTCGTTTTTTTTTAATTTCAGTCACATTGTCAAAGACAAGTAAAAGAGCTGAATTTCACATACAGCAAAAATTATAATCATTATGTTTGAAAACAGTTAGCTTGTTGTATTACATAGAAGTTTTTTTATTAGCATCAATTTAGGGGAAGATTGATAGGAATGTGCAATCTCTCCAACTGTATAGAAATTAATGTAACAAAACTTAAATGTATTAATTATAATACAGTTAGGTTGTTCAGGCTAGAAGTCAAGTAGGTAGTTATAGTCTAGGATAGATACAAGAATGTAGACAGTTGTAGATACAGAGGCATAGTGCAGACTACCAGATGCAGACCACTACAAGGATTTTGGATGAACAAGCTAGTATATTGACAAACAACAAATGAACTTGAAGGCTTCACAACAAAGGACTGAGCTTGCAGACGAGGACCAACATGGCAAGAAATAAACTGAATCAGACTATGTGCAGACGAGGACTGCAGCAGAGACTGTGTACAGACGAGGAATACAACAGAGACTGTGTACAGACGAGATGGTATAGCAGACTGGATTGTAGAAGAGATGATTGCCAGTGTGGGTCAAAGGTTTGAAGTCAGTCAAGTGAAGATTAAAGTTAAAGTAGCAACGGCACAAAACCTGGAGATAGTGGAATGCCAGAGTTGGAAACGAGATGGTGGCAAACACTAGTGGAAAAGTGACCCTCCAGGAACAATGAGCCTATAAAAAGGAAGCCGGTGAAGCTTGCTTGAGTGCTGCTGATGTTGGATTAAGATTGAAAAGTATAAGAGATTGTAAAGCAATTGATCAGACTCAAAGATCACTCAAGGAAGCCAAGTTGTGAAAGCAGTGAGAAATATCACTAGTCTATAGAAGAACCACTCTTGCAGTAGAGCTCTCGACTCAGAGCTGTGCAAAGATCTAGGTTCTCTGTCATTCACACGAGTTAGAGAACACATAGAAGGGAGTTACTTGTAAGCTGAAAAATAAGAAAATAGTGATATTTCCCTCTTAGGTTGACTACACTGGTCACTAAGGGAAGACTGGACTAAGCTCTCGCTTATAATTTGATAACGAGTGTCTGAACCAGTATAAACATTGTGTCAATTTACTACTTTCATTATATTGTTTTTAGAACTGCTTTTGATAAATCATCACAGCAGAAATAGAGATAAAGACTCAAAGAGTCTTAAATCCCAAGTGCAAATGAGACAGCCTCATCTGCAGACTACCTGAGTAGTCTGCATACTGTACTAGTCTACACAAGACCATTATTCCGCATAAAAGATGATTAAAATTTTAAACAACCTATTCACCCCCCTCTAGGTTGAAACTCGAACTCTACAATTGGTATCAGAGTCAGACTTAGCAGTTATTGGAAAGAAGTTACTAACTGTTTCCTTGTGTGAAGTTAAGATCTAACAATGGCACCACCAAAGTTTACAAAGTGTCCCAACAGTGGAGAACCTCCAACGTGCTCCCTTAATAGATTTAACTAATGGAAGCTAAGGATGCTGACACAACTAAATTCAATTGATGAAAGAATGTAAGACATGATTCTAAATGGTCCAAACGTCCCAATGATGCCAGACTCAAAATACTCAACAAGGGAAGTACCACGACCAGCATCCCTCTGGGCCGTAGAGGACTGGGATCTAGAGATGGTTGGAAGGAAAAGTCTAAATCAAAAATACAAGCCTCTGGATGACAACATGTTTGAAATTGTTGTTCATACCAAGACTGCACATGAAGCGTGGGAGGCTCTACTAATGAGAAATGAAGGAACAAATGAGATCAGGGAAAACAAAAAGGACGTATTAATCTAACAATACGAACTGATCTCAATGAGATATGATAAGAACCTGACTGCATTCTTCAAAATATTCAATATCCTCATCAATAACCTCAAGTCCTTAGAGAAGACATTTGAAAACAAAGAAGTCAACCTAAAGTTTGTAAGATCACTTGGGGAAATCTGGAATACCAAGACTACTCCTATAAGAGAATCCAGGGATTTAACAAAAATGACACTAGCTCAACTATATTGGGTGCTGCACACCTATAATCTAGAAGTTGAACAAAAGAAGCAGATTGATGATGCAAGAAGAAAAACACTAGCTTTCAAGGCACAAGAAAGAGTGTTGAGATCTATGACAGAAGAGAAAAACAGTGACACCTCATCTGCAAGTGAAGAGGATCCATCAGATGAACTAGCACTGATGGAAAAGAAGTTTAAAAAACTGTTCGAGAAGAGAAACTTCAAAAAGAACTTTCCCTTAAAGACGAAAGATGTTGAAAATGAAGTCTGTTACAACTGTGACAACCTATTTGTCCTTATATATATATATATTGGTTTATATATTAGGAATATTGAATGCAATGGTGTATAGAACTATATGGGATTTTGATATTTATCAAGTTTATATTGTATTTTACTTGGATGAATTATTAAAATAATCATTTAAGATGTATTTCATGAAAAAAATCATATCGAAATCGTTAAAAAACAGAAGAAAAAGAAGAAGAAAGGTGACAATGTTGTGCCCATTTAAAACCGGATACAACACCGTCTTGAAACCGTGGGCTCCGGAACCAAAACAGTACCATTCCAAAAGCTTTCCTTTGTGGTTTACCCTTTTCCAAAACCATGGTCAAGTATATTTGGAGATTTTAATTCACTTCTTTATCCCATGGATGCGATAATTTTTTTATCTTTATTTGTATAATAGATTTCTTATATCGTTTTTAGATAGATTTTCATATTTTTCATATATTTAAGTTAATAAATTTCAATTTAACATATTTTATAGTATTATAATAATTTTTCAATTACAATAATTTTTAATTTTATTTTATTTCAGCTAAAATAAATCAGTTTTTAAATACATGTATTTTTTTTGTATTTTATAAACTATATTTTATCATAAAAATATTCCTTTTATATTATTTTAATGATATAAAAATTTAAAAAATATAATTTTGTTTTCTCAAATATAAGCTATAGGGATTATGTTAAATAGAAATATAAATACAAAATCTACTATATGATTTATATTTTAATAAATTCTCTTATGTATAACGATAAAGATTCAAGGAAGACCGCTGCAGAGTGCACACGGTTTCCAGTCCTCATTTCTATACCAAACAAAGAGGAAAAATACAAATCAGAAACCGTCGGCTTTCCGCCACCTCCTCACTCTTTCCCGCACACCAGATGCTCACCAATGTCACATGGAACTCAACTCACCTGCTGCTCCACGTGCAAAACCCCGCCCAATTCGGGCAATTTTACCCCCAGTCGGATCTTCACCCGAATCCGCGACCCGCACCCGAACCCTACGATCACTTCTCGAGCCAACTACGAGAAGAGGGAGAAGAAGAAGGAGAAGATGGAAGCTGTTGATGTGTTGGAGCTCCGATCAGAGTTCCTCCGGGTGCTCCGCAGCCGTCGATCTCCCGAAGGTGAGTTGTTCCTTGATCTAAATTTGTTGTTATGATCCCTTATTTCGATGGAGCTTTTTTTGTTTAATCCTGGTCATATAATGTTGAATTAATCTGGTTCATCGCTGGTGTTGAGCCGTCTAAATGTTAGGATGTGTTAGATAGTCCAAACATTCTACGAGTTCTTTGTGGTTTTGGAATTAATGCTATCCATGCTGTGGATGGTGATACAGTATCGTGAAGGTTTTGAGGATATTAAACTAATCCATTCTTATGATCAGGACTTTTTTTATTTTTTATTTTTATGAGCTTATGTTCAGAACTTGTAGGTATACAAGCACAGTTCTACTCCTCCTATCGTGAATAAATTGTGATGGCAACATTTCACACCTGTTGAAGGGAAGTTCGAACCGAGGCATAGGGTAATCAAACGTTGTTTGGTGAAACACTAATGATAATGTAGTAGGATCTATTTGGTATCTTTTTTTCCGGTTTATTATTTTTGTTTTGTTGGGTGATGAAACATGTGGTATTGATTCTTGTTTCTTAAATGGATTAAACAGAAATAGGAAATAAAAGCTAGAAATTTTTTTCCTGATTCATCTCAGTACAATATTCAAGTCATCCTTTACAAAAAAATCATTTTATTTTCTAAAGTGCTTTCGATTTTCTCTATTGGTTTTGAGTTTCGTTTGGTAGTTTTAGTTTTCCCAGTTTGGAGCAACGATACCTAACAACCCCATAAGTTATTTGCTTGATTCGTATAGTAAGGGGAAAACATTTTCTACGGATAAGGAAAAGGAAATATATATATATTCAGCTCTCATCTATGCTTTTTCATTATTTCTTGCTTCGCTTTTTGTTTCTTGTTACATTTTCTCGCTATGTCTCTATATTGGCTTTAATATTATTTCTTTTGTTGTTGTTTTGTGTTGCATGTTTTCTTATGAGGGTATAGAAAACAATCTCTCTGTTGTATAGCAATAGAGATAAGGCCACATACATTTCACCCTTTTCAGACCTTGTCAATCAACGGGATTATCTACGTTATTTTCGTTGTTGTAAAAAAACAAAAGAAAATATTGTCGCGTTACTTTAGTTGGGAAAGGAAATTCTTCAAGATGCATGTTGAATATTGATGAAAACAAAGGGGTTGCTTGGTATTATCGCATGAAATTACAAAAATCAAAATCAATAAAACTAACAAAAAACCTATAATAAAAATTAAAATCACTTTTAGAAAAATTTTTAGCGAAGAGAATTTCGATATTGTATTCGAATGAAACAAGATACAGAAAACGATAACCTTTTTCTTTTTTTCTTTTTGCTTTCATTTCATCCGTTTTTTTTTTTTAAAAAACAGTCCTATTTTATAAGTTAGTGAAACAAAAACAGAAAATACAAAACAGAAGTGATACCAAACAGGCTGAGACTATTATAATTTATTTGGGACAGAATGAGTATAGTTTTTCTTTAAATAATTGTGTAATGATGGTATGTAGCACCTAAGTCGCAGTTGCTGTTGTGCTATCCATGGCGTTCATTTCTACTTATTATCTTAGACAACTTAAACGTCTTGCTTGAAAGTACTGAAAAAAATATAGTAGCAGAGTTGATTTCAGTAGTCTACTTAAGATGACTTTAAACTTCTGTCACTCCATAGTTTACTGCAGAAACCATCCGATATTTCCACTGAGACAACGATAGTTGTGATGGATTTTCTCAGTTCCCCTGGTTGCGGAACCTGCAAAACCAGTGATGCATCCATTATATCAGGGACAATCCCCTACAAGTTTCTGTAAGGTGAAACTACTTTATGCTCGAGTGTTTAGCGTCTCTTGGTCTTCTGTTTGACTTTTTATTTCACAATATACTGATCTGTTAAATGCTTTACTAGGCAATGACATCTTGTCCAAAGGAAGACATGCCTAACTTGAAGGATTCATTAGTAGAAGAAAATCTTTATCTGCAGACTGAGGTAATATGAGACTTTTTTTCTACATGTCTCTGTTGATAACTGAATGTAAGATCCATACTGTGCTCATTACCTCTCTTAACTGTGCATACCAAAGTCCTCTATTTTATGGACTCTCAGTTCTTTTGCACGGAGTTTTTAGACTATTTTTGATCTTGTTCGACAATCTTCCGCCATAGTTGATTGACTGATGGCTTTAAAGTGATCTGAATGATAGCTTTTGGAGAAACCAAATTTGTCCCTTTTTACAGTGTTCTCAAAGCGAGTGATGTTATATAGTACCTAAGAGTCCCTCATTTGAAGCTCCTTGTTTAACATGCATGAGTTGATTCATTCCTCTCTCCTTTTTTTCCTTTCTTTTGTTTTTGTTGTCTTTTTTTTTTCCCTTATAGTTCAGAACGGCTTCTTTGAAACATTGCAGTCATTGATTGTTTTCAAAATGAAGATTCTTCTGCTTTAGAAATTATTAGAAAGGAAATGAAATCCGCAAATGGAAGAAGAGCGGTCTCTGCCTTCTAGACCGCATGTATTTCCACTCTATCTTCAAAAATAACTGCATGCATGATCAAATTTACTTTTTCATGGAGTTCTCTAGGCTTCAGAGCAGGGTCGAGTGCCACTGTTGATTTTGAGTATGAAGGAGAGCAGTCATGAGAAAAGGCCTGCTGTTGTGTTTTTGCATAGCACTCACAAGTGCAAGGAGTGGTTGCGGCCACTTGTTGAGGTACCTATTCTGACTAAATCTAATTTTCAGCTTATTGGATCTCAGTGAGCTGTGAAAGTGCTATTTACTCATTTCAGGCATATGCATCACGAGGTTATGTCGCGGTTGCTATGGATTCCCGCTACCATGGAGAACGTGCAAAAACCATTTCAGCATATCAAGATGTAAGCCTCATGTTCTTGGTCATCCAATCCTTTGCTTATTCTGTTCATCTATTTTCCTGAGCAAAAAACGTTTCCTTTTTCATGGAATACTGTGGACTTCTATTGGACTACTCTCTTTGGATGGGACTCTCTATTTAGCTCCTAATTAATAACTTCACTCATTCTATTCTGATAAACTTCAGCTTCGTGCAATTTTCTACCCCTCAGAATATTTGATTGGAACTATGAAAGTAACAATGCCAGATGCATACATGATTTTGATTGGACCGGGAGTAGTAATTATGTCTGCTTTGTTCATGGAGTCCTTTAATTTCTTTGTCTAGTTATCAATTTCCTTCATCTTGGTTTTGTTGCAGGCTCTGGTTTCAGCATGGCAGAATGGTGATACCATGCCATTTATATATGATACGGTAGCGGATCTCGTCATTCATCCTTTCCAAGTTAATCTCATACTTGACATACTTCTGGAGTTGGTGAAACTGTATATTACGTGAACATGATCCTTCGTTTTTACATTGAAGACTGATAGATTTGGTGAGGCTGCTGAATGTTTTGTTAGACTATTAATTGTTGAGAACAAGGGAAGGTTTGTGAGTATGGTGGGATTAAGGGAAGCTAATGTATCAGTTCCGTTTTATATGGTATCCGTACTAAATGGTTCCATTATACAGTGTAACTGTATAAGATAAAACCATATATATAGAGAGAGAATTCCCCTTTAATCAAAATTTTCTTTTATTATCTTAACATGATTTAAAAAGCGCAAATGGCAGGTAATTTTATAGGAAAATAACTAAATAAAAATGTTGATGTGATTTAATCTGTTAAATTATTTGCAGAACCAGTTAGGAGATTGGAGGAAAGCTTAGATTTCCTCAAGATGTTGCTCAATGTGTAGAAAGAAAGTTAAAGTATTCCTGATGACAGGTGTGGGACTTGATTAAGCTAGCGGATTATTTATGCCAGCGAGAGGACATTGATTCTATGAGGATAGGGATTGCTGGTGAATCACTTGGAGGTTTGTCAAATACTATACTCTCATTGAAAAGATTTGTTGAGGTATGTGGTGAGTTAAGTGTTTACCCACATCCACCGTGGAGAAAACGGATAGTATCTTATATTTGTGAACAACTCATATCCTATTAGTCTAGGTTTTGGGGCTAAAGATAGACGCAGTTCACATTATATGATACTCTTAACTCAATTTAGGTGTTGGGCTCTCGTTGGGCTCGTCCCCTTGGTCCCCTACAAGATTCAATTAGTATATGTTAAAAATCCCCTTGACTTGCTGCCAATTAAGGCTCGTTCATGATGCAGGAATGCATGCATGGTTTGCTGGTTTTGCTGACCCTCGCTATGCTGTGGTTGTACCAATCATTGGTGTTCAGGTGATTATGATTGAAGAATTTTTTACCCATTGGAGAAGCAAATTCTATTTTTGTGACATTTTGGCATTGACCCTTTTGAAATATATCATCAGGGATTTAGATGGGCAATTGAACATGAAAGATGGCACGCACGGGTGGATAGTATAAAACCAGTATTTATAGGTGAGCTGGACACATTCAGAAAGTTTTCTTTTTAGTCAGAACAGAATGTTACAACTGTTATCATCTCATTTTTTTTAGTTTTATTTTTACTGAATTTTTTCATGCTTGTCACAGAAGCAAGTTCATCTATGGGAAAGAATTCAATAGATAAGGAAGTCGTGGAAAAGGTTAGTTTCGTATTTTGGTTTTCAATTTCATTTTAATGGTGAATAGGTTTTCCAGTGCTGAAGCAAACATATCTAACATGAAACCCTTCTATTAAATGACCCTAGTTTCTGTGACTCTTGATATTTTGCTTTGGTGTTGCTACAATGCCACGCTTTATGATGTAGTCCTTCGGAATCTAGTTTATCTTTTGCTTTTCTCTTCTGAAATGGGGCGACAGGTCTGGGATCGGATTGCTCCTGGTTTAGCTGGGAAGTTTGACGCCCCTTACACAATTCCAGCAATCGCTCCACGGCCACTGCTGATTTTGAAGGGTAAATTTCTCTTAGTACTGCATATACTTGATATTTTGTTGCAATCCCACATTTTTTGGACAACTGGTATGCCTTAATGTTGATCGCGGCATGCCTGTGGAGGTGGCACTCAAATACTTCATTATGCTGTGATAAATTGAGAAACAACCCATCGTTTGACTTTAAATTCTTTTAGCTTTCACTATCTAACCATGGTGGTATGAGGTTCATTCTCACGAGTTTAAATACGCACTCCTGTATATGAGGCGTGTGGTATAAGTTGAACCAGTTCAATATTTATGATTCAGATCCAAAGGGCACTTTCATTTTAAAGGAGGGTCCATAGTAATTGATATCCAAAGTTATATTTAGTGTGCTTTCAGATGCCATGATTCATAAGCTTAACCATGTTTTATACTCCGTTAGTTATGCCCACCTGAAGAATACGGTACTTCTGTTCGCTTTCACTTGCATGGAGCTTTGCTTGCATTTTCTATTTCTGGTTCTTGGATAACCTCCGGCTAGGCTAAGCTGTGTAATTTGTAACGGTGAAAGCCCTTGGAATTTAGTACCATACTACAAGACCATTAAGGCATTTAGCTTCGAGTCTTCGCAAATTTTCAGCTCTGATAGCGTCCTACTTTTCCTCATTTAACAGGTTTCGAAGACCCCCGATGTCCACTTGCTGGACTGGAAGATCCTATTCGTAGAGCATGCAAAGCATATGAAGAGGCGAACTGTCTCGACTATTTCAAGGTATTATTTTGACTTCAGCATGAAGAGTGCCACTGCAACTCGCAGAGGAAAGAAGGAATTAACAGTGTCTTGTTTTTCTTCTGATCAGTTGGAAGCTGAACCTGATATAGCACATCAAATGACATCGTCGATGATAAAAAAGGCTAGTGATTGGTTCGACAAATTCCTCAAGTGACTTCTTAACATGTCACCCCTCTTCATGATACGTTTCAAGTCCTTGTTCTGCATATGTCTAATACAGATTCACTATAATTTGTGTTCAAAAAAGGCTGTGTCATCCTCTCGTCTTACTGTTCTTCCAGCTGCGTATCAGAACGAAAAATTTCTTCATTTCCTTTACTGCAGACCGTACATCTGGTGCGTCTATAGACAATTCAGTTCTGCTGTAAATTTTCCCAGACGTCAATTTACTAGATAAAGATGGACCGAGCAAAGTTTTAGTTGGAGGAAAAGAAGACGAGGGAAACAGTTCCATCTCCGGACACTGGATAACTAACTCCGTTAGCATTGATAATACCTGGTCGTGTAGGATGTGAGATTTGCTCTAAGTCTTCAGGGACAAATGTCATGTGATTCGTTACCCCTGAATCAATAATCCAACCATGATGCTTAACACGATTAGGACTAAGCAAAGCACGACCAAGATTACTTCATTATTCATTGAACTAGTTGAATTATTCAAAAGACTCGCTTGAATAACTAAGAAAAGTTGAGATTCTGCATTTACTTTAAGTGCATTGCTTGTACATGTCCCCATTGTTTGCCTTGGCATCTACTTGTTTTGCCTTGAGCTTCTTCCATCACTCTGGATATCCATGTAGCTTGAAGCATATCTCACGGATATGCTTTGGGTTTCCACAATGTGTACAACCGCTGCTGTTGGGTTGTGGCTTAGGTCTTTGAGAAGAATTATTGTTCTTCCCACTTCCCATCGTAGATCCAGCCTCGGCAATTTGTAGCACTGACATTTTATGAGATTTTGTTTTAACTCCTTTGGATATTTGATGTAGGACGAGGAAAGAAAGGAGGAATTGGAATTAGATTTAGAAAAGAGAAAGATATGACACAAAACTAGAACCAAAAAAAAAAAATATAAAGATCTAAACATGATCAAAGGCACGTCAAGATCTGATAATACACGTTTAGTATCAAGCATGCCAAATCTGTCATTTATGATTCTTGGACTTCCGATGGCTGTAGGTGTGGGTGAAGAAAGGGGATGGCTCGGTATCATTCTCCTCGGCTTGAAAAGTACTCGACTCGAGAGAGTTATATTCAACATACCACTCTAGGAAATCAACATCAATATTAGAAAAATCATCCTCCAAGAGCCAATTGTTTTCTGACTTAAGTACGCCCTTTTATTTGATCAGAAAGCAATGAAAGCCACCATGTGAAAATACAACGAACTCATCAGATAGTAAACTCTCGATGAAAAGAGGCCTTTGAGGAAAATCGTAGAGTGATTAAACTATGTGATGTCTACAGAATCATGATTGGACAAAGAAGGAGTTCCAAAGATGCCTCGTTGAAATGACAAGTCTTCCACATTAAAACAGGACTGATATCCATATCATCAAGTAAATCAAGTAAATAAGCATTAGGTCTAATCTTTTGAAGTATAAGGTATGGGCCAATAACTCCAGCATGAAGTTTTTTGAATGTATGTTTAGGATATTGCTCAAGCCATAAACGAACCATGACATAGTCATCCTCTGTGAACTTCTTTGGTTTTCGATGTATATCAAATGCAAGTTTATAATTCATATTACTCATTGTAATTTTTCACCTAATCTCAACATGCAAATCATGTATACGGTGTGCAAAAGATTCAGCAGGCTCAGAGACACAAACATAAGGAAAAGGAGAACAAGATCAATGGGGGTGGGAGAATACCCATGGACAACCACAAAGGGACTTATGCTAGTAGAATAGTTAACCGAATTGTTATAAGAAAACTCAGCAATAGGTAAGATCGAATCCCAAGTACCTTATTTTTTTTCAACAATATTTCTAAAAAGGTTCCTAGACTTGGTTGACTACCTTAATCTGTCCATCGGTCTGTTACTGAAACACAATTGAAAATTTTAATTTGGTACCATATATTTTCCATAACGTCTTTCAAAAATAACAAAAGAATCGCACATCTCTTTTAGACACAATAGAAGTAGGTAGGTCATGTAATTTGATCATCTTTTTGAAATAAAGCTTAGCAACTTGGACACAGTCACTAGTTTTACTACAAGGGATAAAATGTGCCATTTTAGAGAATCTATCAACCCCAACAAAAATAAAATCATGGCCTCGAGTTATTTTTCGGGAGCCTGATGATAAAATCCATACTAACTTCTCTCCACGGTTCATGTGGGACAATGCGGGGAATGCAAAGGCGATTGTTTTTGAAAAGGTGTCCATAATGAATGACCAAGTCAACAAGATCCCTACGTTGTAGGTTGTGTTTAAGTAGGGACAAGAAGGGTACTCAGTTTTTATTCTTTTGAATCCTATGACATTGACATGCATATCGTGAAGGATTCCAACTACTCGACTCAGGGCATCAGCAATCAAGTTAGCTTTACCAGTTTGATGCTTAAGGACAAATATGTATTCATTTAGGAACTCAACACACCTAACTTGCCTACCATGAAGATGTCTTTGAGATTTTAGAAATCTCAATACCTCGTGTTCAGAATATAGAACAAACTCTTGAAAAAGAATTAATACCTCCAATATCTAAGGGATTGGACAACAACATAAAAGTCTTTGTCATACGTTAACGTTATTTCGTATCTTTGAGTTTTTCGTTGAAAAAAGCTATTGGGTGAACTTCGTGACTCACAACACCATCTATATTGTAATATTCTAGCAAATTTTGAAAATATAAATATTTCTAATCGTCTTTCGCATTATTGGGTCATAATTATTTTCACAAAATATTGTATGTTAAGATTTATGTAAGAAGATTTTAGGGGTATCTTTGAGAAAAATTAATTGACTTGAAAATATTAAAATCCTCAAGTCCGATAACTACTCTCGTAAATATCTCAACAATCTGTCTATATAAACTGATTTCAATCTACATTGGTTTTACATCGAACCTGAGATTCCAAGTCGAAAACAGAGATAGAGAAAAGGGTAAGTGGTTTGTCTTCGTCTTCGCTTTCGTTTTTCGTATGATAGCATCATGGAACGTTCCCCAATGAGATTCGAGAACAACCTCGTGCATAGACGACCTTCCCCGCTCTTTCCTGACACATGTCCGATATCCCCACTCTTTCCCGATCAGATCTAGCCACCCTCAACTTCAACCTCAAGCTCCTCCCTGACCTCGCCTAGCCTCGTCAAAGTAGCCCCGACCACCGATGACCCGGATATGGCCTTCATCGGCGTCTTTCGCCCCACCCTTCTTGAGATTTCCCAAGTTCGGTCCCTGTTTATGTTTGATGGAGAAGGAGAAAAGGGGATTTATTCCCTGTGAACACACATTAGGAGGTATGTACCTTTATGTGTACATAATATATTATTTTTAATATTTAAATATGTTACAAGGTTATTTATGTTATTAATTTTTATTGTATATATGAACAATACACAGTAGTAAGGTTAAGTTTTGGATTATTTGAAAAAAAATTATTTTTGATTTATTAAAATGACAAAATAACGTACATCGTTACCCTAAATTAAATAAATATGCGTAACTTTGTGTGACTGTTTGATTACATATTTATATATTAAATAAAAGAATAAAATTTTGATAGTCCTGATTGTCTTGAATGTTAAATTTACATGCCTAAAAAGATAATGATGCAATCTGTAGAATATTATAGATTATAATAAATATTTTTGAATACTGTTTGTTCTTGATGTATGATATCCTGTATTGATTGTATATTATTTTTGTAAAGAATTATTAATATTGAAAAACTTTAGAGTACATTACAAAAATATATGACCCCCATGATATATGAGAAATTATTTTCTGTTAATCTCGAGTATAATTAAATGTGATGTTATTTGAAATTATAAAATGTCATGACAATCATGTGCTATACATGGAATTAATATAATTAATTTATATTACATGCTTGAGAATCCTCGAATCCTGAATATGAAATAATTTCTGTAAATATCAATGATTGAGGGGGGTTATGATTGCATGACTATCTAGGGAGAGTATAATTAACACTTTCGCGTGTACACAGCGATACCAAATGATGTCTTGATTGGTTAAAATTAATCATCCTGGATCGACTGCGGAGATCATAAATCTTTTTTAATGGTTCCTAGTACGATCATGTTAGATAACTATATTAAATTCGTGTGGTAACTCATCTCATGTCATCAACTTGTAAAAGTCATAAAAATTAATACGACATGACATAAAATACATAAAGAGCCTTAAAAGCATTAATAAAGGCTAAGGATAATGAAACAAGGATTAATCTTATCAACTTGAATTATTACTCTATACGTATTTATATATTCTTGCTTGATATATGATTGTTTAGTATTGTTTACAATGCATCTTGTTTGTGTATGGAAAATACATGATATATTAAGCATATCGGACGTCTGAAATAGGCATGTATTCGGTGTTATTAGGCATTTGAGCTCATGGTTACATGTGTGTTTCAGGTAATAAAGGATCGTAAGATTGGTCGTTTCATAACAATATTGATTAAATTCGGTTTTCTATAACATTTCATCTATATTTTTGGATATTTGATTTCCATATAATTTAAGACTAAATTAAATATTTATTGTTAATTCCCTATATTTCTGATACTTAAATCCCTTATAATCTTATCGTTTTGCTTCGAATGTACTTTAGAGGGGCGATAATACCACATGTTTGGCAGGTATTGGAGAAGAAATCTTGGGGCGTTATAAAATGGTATCAGAGTATGGGTTTAAGAAAGGAACATGGGATAATAACAAGAAAACAATCCAAGTTAGGGTGTAAGATCCAAGATGTAACTTAAAGGGAGGAATAGGTTAATTCGAGTTGTAACCATTTATGTAGCGGATTATGGATTTACGGACCACTATTTTATGCAGACTACTTGCGTAGTCTGTAGCTAATACTTCAACGTCTGCTGCAGAGACTCTAATTCTTGGAATTTGTCTCTATTTGGTTATGAATGTTGATTTCTAATAGTTCTAAATATTAAATAATACAAGTAAGTATGACCACAGTATTTATACTGGTTCAAACACTTGTTATCAATTGATAAACAAGAGCTTAGTCCATTCTTTTCTTGATGGCAAGTATAGTTAAGTCAAGAAATAAGTATCACTATCTTCTTGTTTGTTGCTTACAAGATAACTTTTTTTTACAAGCTAAACAACTTGTAGAAAAGATAAAGATCCACGACCTTCGCACAGATTTTGCAATCTGAGCTCTGCTGCAAAGGGTGTTTTTCTGTAGACTAGTGAACCCTGTTTTACTTTGTTTCATGATTCAGCTCTATTGAGTAATCTTTGAATTTTGATTGCTTTGCACGTTTGCCTGTCAATCCTTATTCAACAACCTTAATCAAATAGATTCGCCAATTTCCTTTCATAGGCTGAGGAAACAACCCTAGTAACATGATATTGTTTATGACATGACACTTGATCACTCATGTTCCCCACCATCTTATTTTTTATAATGTCAGTCCACTATCTTCAGAATTTGTGTTGTTGTTGCATTTACTCAAATCTTCATTTGACTGACTCCAGACCTCTTACCCTACCATCAGCAATCACCTCTGTTGTACCCAGTGTAGTGTACCTTAGTCTACATAATATACTGTGCGATCTCTCTGCATCAATTCCTACTACAACCTCGTCTGCACATAGATCTGTTATACATTGATGCATTCTGTGTTGGTCCTCGTCTGCAACCTCAATTCTGGATCCTGAAGACTTCGATGTTGTTTTGTTGTTCATCAACGACTTAGTTGTTTATCCAAAGTCTTTTGTAGTAGTCTGCATCTGGTGGCTCATCTGATCTTCATCATCTGCAGCTGTTTCCTTTCTAGCATCCAACCTTGACTACAACTATCTACTTGACTTCTAGCCTAAACACTCTAACTATATAATGACTAGTACATCTCATATTTATTATATCAATTTCTATACAATTTGAGGGATTGCACATTCCTATCGATCTCTCCTTAAATTGATGCTAACAAAAACTCCTATATAATACAACAAGTTTATAATTTTTCTAACTGAAAAATTACATTGTTTTTCGTTTTGCAAACCAAAAACATAAAGAAAAAAGAAAGAAAGAGCAGTAGATATATTTATACTTACCTTTGGTACTCTTTTCCTTTGCTACGCTTGTGCTTGTGTTCTTCCTCTGATTCTTTTCGTTCTTGTGAGATCTTTCTCTTGACTCTTTGTGTCGTCTGGGTTTATCATGAGATTGTTCTCCATGAGGAATATCTCATGATCCTCAAGTCCGATAACTACTCCCGTAAATATCTCAACAATCTGTCTATATAAAGTGATCTCAATCTACATTGGTTTTACATCGAACCTGAGATCCAAGTCGAAAACAGAGACAGAGAAAAGGGTAAGTGGTTCGTCTTCGTCTTCGCTTTCGTTTTTCGTATGACAGCATCATGGAACGCTCCCCGATGAGATTCGACAACAACCTCATGCATAGACGACCTTCCCCGCTCTTTCCCGACACATGTCTGATATCCCCACTCTTTCCCGATCGGATCCAGCCACCCTCAACTTCAACCTCAAGCTCCTCCCTGACCTCGCCTAGCCTAGTCAAAGCAGCCCCGACCACCGATGACCCGGATATGGCCTTCATCGGCGTCTTCCGCCCCACCCTTCCTGAGATTTACCAAGTTCGGTCCCTGTTTATGTTTGATGGAGAAGGAGAAAAGGGGATTTATTCCCTGTGAACGCACATTAGGAGGTATGTACCTTTATGTGTACATTATATATTATTTTTAATATTTAAATATGTTACAAGCATATTTATGTTATTAATTTTTATTGTATATATGAACAATACACAGTAGTAAGATTAAGCTTTGGATTATTGAAGAAAAATTATTTTTGATTTTTTAAAATGACAAAATAACATACATGGTTACCCTAAATTAAATAAATATATATGCGTAACTTTGTGTGACTGTTTGATCACATATTTATATATTAAATAAAAGAATAAAATTTTGATACTCGTGATTGTCTTGAATGTTAAATTTAAATGCCTAAAAAGATAATGATGCAATCTGTAGAATATTATAGATTATAATAAATATTTTTGAATACTGTTTGTTCTTGATGTATGATATCCTGTATTGATTGTATATTATTTTTGTAACGAATTATTAATATTGAAAAACTTTAGAGTACATTATAAAAATATCTGACCCCCATGATATATGAGAAATTATTTTCTGTTAATCTCGAGTATAATTAAATGTGATGTTATTTGGAATTATAAAATGTCATAACAGTCATGTGTTATACATGGAATTAATATAATTAATTTATCTTACATGCTTGAGAATTCTCGAATCCTGAATATGAAATAATTTCTGTAATTATCAATGATGAGAGGGAGTTATTATGATTGCATGACTATCTATGGAGAGTATAATTAACACTTTCTCGTGTCCACAGCGATACCAAGTGATGGTCTTGATTGGTTAAAATTAATCATCCTGCATTGACTACGGAGATCATAAAACTTGTTTATACACCAAGATCGACTGCTATACACCAAGATTTGGAGTTTCTTTAAGATATCTCAAGATTCTCTTTAATGCGATGTAGTGAGAATCATTAGGATCAGATTGATACCTTGTATAGACACAGACTCTATATTGAATATCTAATTTGTTTATAGTAAGATATTGTAATAACCCTATTATTCCTCTGTATATGGTTTGATTTATTTTCTTTTCATGTTCATCTTTAGCTATCTTTACTGATATGCTCATGAAAGTTTTCATTTGACCAGCATTTTATAAATCATAATTTTTAATTATGTTTTTAGTACTTAGATTGATTTATAAATATTCTACTCTCTAATTGTTGTACTTAATATCATATAAAATATTTTTAGTTCTTCCATTAAACTCATCTGAAAATTAAATTTCATTAATTCTATAAATCGTTCACAAAGTTTATTATTAGTGCAATCAAATATAATATTATCAACATAGAGTTACACTAACAATATATGTTGCTTGTGCTTCTTAAGAAACAGAATGATATCTACCTTTATCTCTTTTAAATTTAATTTTACATAGAAATGTTAAGAGGGTTTCATACCATTCTCTTGGTGTGTTTTAATCTATACAAAGCTTTGTCTAACCTATATACATATTTTGGATATTCAAAGTCTTTAAAGCCAGGAGGTTGTTCAACATAAACTTCCTCTTGTAACTTTCCATTTAAAAATATACTTTTTACATCCATTTGATTGGCATGGAATATTCTTATGATTTTTAATATTGCTACAAGGACAAAGGTTTCATCAAAATCAATTCCTTCGTCTTATGATTATCCCTTAATAACTAATCTAGTCTTATTTCTGATGACTATTCCATTTTCATCAGATTTATTTCTAAATACCCATTGCAAACTATAGACAGTTTGTACATGGTATCCACTTATATGGGTGCTCATTGGTTTGCTTTTGAAACCCACACTTGAATTATCTTCTTGTGAGAATTGCAACATTCAAAGGACTTATGACCAATTTTGTGAGAGGTAAAGCAGTAAACCTTTGGTCTTGTGCTTATTGATGGTCTACTCCACTATGTCTGCTACAATTGACATGAGGAGATATGTCTTAAGTATTGTTTTCTCCAAGTTATTCTATGCTGTGTAGTTGGGTGCATGTTGAGCTTCATAAGGTCTTTCATTTATTCCTTTTATAAGATTCTTGACCTTCTGTATTTTTTGATAAGCTTGTTCTAATGTTCTCCTCCAGCTCTTTTGGGTTTGAGTAGTAGAGATATTACTTTGCAGTAAAAATCTCTTCTGTAGACTGTTCTTGCTTTTTGACTCTTTTTGTACAGTGGAGCTTTTGCTTTTTTTCATATTCTGTATAGCGGAGTTTTTGCTCTTATATACACCTCTTACAGTAGAGGTATTACTCTTCTTCATGTATGATGCAGTTGAGGTTTTCCTCTTCTACATAGTTTTTACAGTAGTATGCTTTGTTTCCTTGGTAATGACTTTCTTGTCTGCATTGTTGCATAACAAGTCATTATATCCTAACCCAGTTTTATCATGGGAGGATTGATCTATATTGAGCAACTTTTACAGGCACAAAGTCTTGTCATTCTAGGCAATTACTTGCTTCTGAAGCTCAGTGTTTCTCAAGGTAAGTGTTTCCACTACTACATTGAGAAGTTTCACCATTTCATTTGCTTTTTTCAGTTTATCTTGAGCATATATTAGACTATTATTAGTCTTTTCATCTATTAAATTGTATTTCTCTTTGAGAATTATAATATGCTTAAGATTCTCTTTATTTTTTTTTAGAAGGGAAATAAAGTTCTCAAAGATTTCTTAAAGGGTTTTCTTCAATTTCTCTATAGTGGAATCAGAGTCAGAAAGATAAAATATCTACTGCCATTCATCTTCTCTGACCATGAGACATAGCTGAGCATATGATATGATATCTTCATCATCAGAGTCTGTGTCACTCCATATCTTTACCGCATAAGCTTTGCCTCTTTCTTTTTTTCTAGAGGTACCTTTGTCGTTATCCTTCTTAATTTTGGTGCAAACAAGTCTTGTGTTGATCGTTTATATTGTACAGCAAAGCGCCCTCGTCTGCCATAGTTATAACAGACTTTCTTTTTTGCTTCCTTTGTTTTTGAGGGGAAGTTCTTTTTGAAATTCCTTTTCTTGAATAGGTTCTTGAATTTCTTTTCCATTAATGCTAGTTCTTCAGATAGATCTTGTTCACTTGCAGATGAGGTATCACTGTTAATCCTTATTCAATAACTTTAATCAAAAAGGCTTCGTTGGTTTCCTTTTATAGGTTGAGGAAACAAACCTAGCAGCATGATATTGTTTCTGACATGACACTTGGCCACTCGTGTCTCCCACCATCTTGTTTTTTATGCTAATAGTCCACTGTATTCAGAATTTGTGTCGTTGCTGCTTTAACTGAAATCTTCATTTGAGTGACTCTAGACTTTTGACCCTACCATCAGTAACCACATCTGCTGCACCGAGTCTGTTACACCTTAATCTGCATACTATATAATGAGACATCGTCTGCACCAATCCCTGTTGCAATCTCGTCTGCACACAGATCTATTGCATATTGGTGCATTCTGTGTTGATCCTCATTTGCAAGCTCAATCCTAGATCCTGAAATTGAAGCATATGCTTAATAGCAATGCTCAAGTTTTCATTGGGATGTTGAAGCACAACTGTAGTAAGGCATCAAGTGAGGTGAGAAAAAAATTAATAGGTGAAGATCTAAGCTACCTATTGCAAACAAAGTTGAATAGCATTAATGTTAGACAAATGATTTTAAGACATTGTTCTAAGTCCAGTTATAGAGAGGGAAAGATCTTTTAATCGATTTTTATTGTTATTTACTCGTTGTAAAGTGATATGTTGATTTTGAACCTAAAACAATCACATGTAGTGTTATCTTTTTTATTTATCACACTGATAATCAAGGAAAACCTAGAGTAAGAGATACCATAATATTTTATCTATAAATTCTAACCAATATAAAACCTTTGTGTTTTTAATTTATTGTTTTCATTACATTAAACCCTACTGCTAATCAAATTCAATCAAGAATAAACTAAATGAAACTAATGTTATTACAGTAAGCTCTAGCATTATTGTAATAAGTTTAGAACAACTCTATTGTTTGATTAAGCTTTGTTAGTTTAGAAAGGTTCAAAAAAAAAAAAAAAAGATTACTCACCCCTTCTAATCTCACAACAAGTTATTCCCTCACTTCCACAAGTACATTACAACAAGACAAAGAAATTGTTACATGCAACATGAGATGAAGAAAGTATTACTCCCCTATCCCATAAAATGTTTCTTCTTTGGATGTCCCATAAAAATTATAATATTTTTTTATTTGAAAACATTTTCTTAAAAAATATCAAAGCACATCTATTTTTATTTTTTTCACATCAACTCAAATCACTATTGTTTCTCCTCCTATTCTTTTTATCCATCCTTCATCTCACAACCCTTTAAGGATAAAATGTCTTTTAAAAGAATTCAATATATATAAATTCTCGTATAAATCAATTAATTATACCTAATATTGAATTATATAATTATTACTCATTACTCTCTCCATTTTATAATATATGTAACACTTTGACCCGACATACGGATATATATGTGTATTGAACTTTTATAAAATTTAATTAATAAAGATTATTTTTGGAGTGGTAGGGGAGTTTATTATATCATTTATAAAAGGAGATAATACATGTATTGTAATAGATGATGAGTAATTTGATATTTTTTACTCTTTTTATCCCGTAAAAAGTGCAATACTTATTTTTTTTGAATGTCACATAGTAATTATAATATTATCCTATTTGAAAATTTTTTATCTAAAAAAGTATATAAAATCAATTAAACTCGATTACAGTATATCCACTATATCTTCTTACAACTGTTATAGTAAATTCTACTATCATCAAAACATTAATTTTTGTTCACCAAATTCCATAAAAGTAAACACACATAAAATCTCTTATAGATTAATTTATTGCATTTAGTATACGACGAAAGGAGTATATATGACTGTAAATTAAATGAACCAGTTCGTGAATTTGTTTGACTCGACACGAATATCATTTATGAAGCTCGTGAGCCAAATTTAAACTTAATTTTAACCTTGTGAAATTAAATGAGTCAAATTTGAATTACATATGACTCGGTTTGCTAAACTCACGAACCGATTCATTTATAACTTTATTGAGTCAACTACACTATAACTTGTATGAGACTCATATTTATATTTATTTTCCATAAGTATATAAATAATATTCAAAATCCATATAAAACTATAATATATTATTTTTCAAACTTATATATATATAGGTGATTGGGTGCCCCAATAAAATGATTTTTCCAAGTATGATCAATTGACATATTATTTGTGTCTTAATTTTATCAACTTTATCTTTTATATAGTGATTTTGATATTGGTATTGATTTTTAAACTTAAATTCTTAAGATATTGAGATTTGTTCATAAAAGACTTCGGTTTCGATATTGATTTTTAAACTTAAATTCTTAAGATATTGTGATTTGTTCATGAAAGGTTTGTCTACCAAATGAATATATGAGCGAGCCGAGCCGAACCCTAGCCTACCAATTTATGATGTAAGTTTGTTAGGCTCAACTCGATTAAATTCGAATCAAAATTAAACTTAAACCTAACAAAATTCTAAACAAACCGTGCTCAAACTATACCCGATTCGGTTTTACTCGACTCATTTACAGGCCTATGAACATACGAAAAGATTACTAAATATGATTAGTTATATATATTTTAAAACAATTCTTTATAAATGTTTTTATATTATGTATATATTTTATACTATTCAATACGTAGGAATATAAATTTTGTTTTCATATCAAATCACGTCTGATCGTCCTATAATATGTGTTACCTTAAAATATATAATTTATATAAATATTGACATTTTATCATAATATTATAAAATAATAATAATTATCATTATTCATATGTCAAATTTTAAATAAATGTACATAAAAAAAATCAAAATATTATAAAATATTTTGAAGGGAAATAACAAAAACGTACAGAGAGGTAGATGTAGAAGCCCGTTGTGAGGGAGTGGATTCCACGCGCTAGTACGTTGTCGTGATTTGATTGATCGACGGTGGGTGTCCCACGTCGTTTCATAGCTAAAAGCACTTCAAAATCTTTCATCCTATTGGAGAGCGTATCACACGCTGTCATGGAGAGTGGGTAATGCAGCGGGGTTCATTGTCCCACCAAAGGTTTGGCGGTGGGCCGAACCCTAATATTTTTCAGAAAAAACTTTATTGCAAGAAAAATTCGGGCCAACCCTAAAAAGCGTGGGCCCATAATTAGAGTGGGTAGGTTTGATGACCAGAAATAAAAAGGGAAACAAATTAGTGCCGTGTAGAAGTAGAAGATGTAAATGGCCATATAGGGGACGACAGTATCTTTGCCTCAAGGATTGGGCTTGGGCATCAATGTTAAAGCAAAGGAGATCACACAACGTACCGCCTTATCCACAATGATATGATCGTAATCTTTATCTTCGACTTCGGCTAATGAAAATTATAAATAATATAAACTCCCTTCTTTATAAAACAAACAAACAAAACAAAACAAAACATTTTAACCTGCATCTGTTTTTTATATACATGGGTATTGAAGTATCTACTACAGCATAAGGGATGAGATAGTGCAGGTTATTACATTCGTGATACTTCCTCTCATCCAAACTAATTGTAATAAATTGATTGTGAGGAAAAATTTTTATCGATCGCGGAACGATCAAATCTCATTTTTTGAAAATTTATTGTGAATATTAATGATAGGTTAAGTTTTGTATTACAATATAACGTCTTTGATAATTTTTTAATGTTATTGAGACGTAAAACTAAACTTCTCAAAATATATGATGAGTAATATAAATATAAAAGTGCTAAACAATTATTTTGAGACGAAAGGGATAGTTTAGTATTTTCTGTTAAGAGTTTTCAAATGAGAATACCTTTTATTTTATTTTATTTTTGAGATGCCCCAAAACGAGGTGTTCTATTTTATGCTTAGTGCTAAATAAATTTCTCACTTGAAACCCGGCCCTATAACCGGTAAAATTTGGTTCATGATAAATTTCATTCGGTGAATGGTTATTTAAGAGGGGAATGTTCAAGCACAATGTAAAATCACACATCTTGTGATTGAATAACCTTGGTTTCATTCTGCTGGCCAAATCCACTCTAGGGTAACAAAATACGTAATTGATGTGAACATTTTGATTTAGAGCACATTTAATGCTAAAGTTATTTTGATTCGTATGATGTAAACCCCATAACCCATTTGGGCTATATGATCATGATATGGCAGGTATTAGCAGCATTGATTTGAGTGTAGTGAGCTGATTTATCTTAGGATCTGTTTTGTATTATTTTTGTTTTTGTTTTATTGGCTGATTAAACATACCGGTTTGATATCACTTCTTTGTTTTTTATTTCTTATTTTATGTTTTTTAAATGGACATAATATTCAATATTTTCTTACACAAAATTATTTTATTTTATAAAATGATTTCGGTGTTTATTATTGATTTGTTGTTTCTTTCATTGTTTCTTTATTTGTGTTTTGTATTCTCTAGTTGAAGGATCCAAAGTTGGTGTGGTTTTCAGGACTAAAAAAAAATTGAAATATAGGACACTGGATATCGTTCTTTAATTTCTTATTTCATAATTAAGACATACTCCATCAACACAAATTTATTTATAGCGATTTGACATTCGAAATTTATATATGAATATTTATTTCACTTTTTTTTTTATCTTAATAATGAAATAAGTGAAAATTACCAATCACTCACATTTTTCAAATTTATTTACGGTTTTGTCATACCCAATAATTTAAAATAACTATTGGTTTTTTTACACATTTAAACATCATCTTCCCCCTTTACTCTTGCCTTTTCATATTTATAAGCTAAACCCTAATGTTTTCTCATCTTCTCCATCCTCAATTGTCATTCTACATCCCCAATCTCCTCTCCACTCTTCTCCGACCACCGATCCACCATCAGTGGCGTCCACCCAATAACCACTACCCTAAATCCATCTGCCAAGTCACCCACCGTCGTCGCACCCACGCCTACACCCTCTCCCACCATCTCCACTCCACCTCCGCCTAGTCCCATAGACTCAACTTCTTCTTTTTTTCTCTCTTCTCTGGCCTTGATATCCTCTCCGATAATTCTAGGGTTCTCCTATTGATCGAGGCATGAGACGAAATGATGGTGATGAATCGGGTCGGGATTGAGGATGGGATGGGGATCGATGTGGTGGAGTCGGAGTCGTTTGTGAGGATAGGCGATGTAATGAACTTGCCGTTGTTTGATGGTGTTGTTTGATGTCATGTGGACGTGGTGCGGCCGGTAAAAAAAATAGGATATCATCAAATAGTAACTAAGATGAAAAAAATGATCAAATAATAATTGTCTCATAATATAAAGAATGAGTCTAAGTTGAAGTACAAAAAATAGATATTATTTTTAATCGATGATGTTTGATTATCTCGGACGCGAGTCAACATGTATAGGCATCATCAAACACACACGATCAAAGCGGTCCAAATATATTGGAGATATTGAGCACATTTGGTCTATTTTATACATAAAAGATTAAATTTTGAGCAAATCTTGATAATTTTTTTATTTATATTTTAAAATTTATTTATCAAAATTATTTTCTATAAAATTCTCTTCAAATTTTCAACAGGTCAAGAACTTTTCAAAATTATGTCCTACAAATTTTTTCATCCAAACTTTTATCCTTATGTTTAACTAATTTTTCAAAGTCTATTTTTGTTTGTTTCTTTATTAAATAAGTAGGGCGTAGCCTTCAATTTCAATTTTAATTTTTTTGAAAACAAGAATTTTTTTAAAAAAAGCCATTATTAATGCTCTAACAAAGATAATTATATCTATCTTTGATTCCATATAAAAAATTGATTTTAACTTGTTTCGGCATCACTTTCGGCTAATGATTGGGGCTATTTTTGTAATTTAGTTCTAAGTTAACGAAATAACGCTACAGATATTTGAGGATTGGATTTACTCTTATAAGTGCACCTATTATTCTCACATTATCAATGATAATTATCTTTTTTATTTTTTATGTGTTTAGTATTACCAATTGGTTACAAATTAAATACTTTGAAGAGGAGTTAGATTAATACATTTAAAAAGTTAATAAACATGTGGATAAGGAATTAAAGTGATAAAAAATGAAATTACAGTTGAAAAGCTAGCATATACTGTATGTTGAAAATTTAATAAAAAAAAGATCACAGATTATTAAAGCGTTGTTTGATATTATTGGTTAAAAATATGAAAAATAAAGTTAGTAACATAAATAGAAAACCCAACAATAAAAACAAAAAAAATCATTATATAAAATAAAATTATTTTATGTAAATAAAATCTTGAATACTTTGCCCAAATGAATCAAGAAACAAAAATTACGAAACATTTTCCTGATTTCTTGTTATCTTTTTTTTTTGTCTTCCTTTAGAAAAAAAAATCTAAAATGAACTCTCAGTTTCATTAACTACTAAAATGAAAAAAAAAATGATATCAATTAATCCCTAACTAATTTTTTAAATTGTAAACGATAAGTCGAGAATGATATGACCATGAGAAAATTGATTATGATTTATTGAAAATTTTTTGACTAAAAAATAAACCTAACATTGGAGAGTTATTTCTATAATTGATGACAAATGATTCTTTTTATGTCAGAAACAAGAACACATATTTATGATTTATATTTATGTACGAGTCCATTCACATACTATTCTCCCCATGTGCGAGAATCAAGGGGTTTATTTTGCCTGCTCTCTTGGAGCAAGCAGTACCTAAAATTAAACATCATGCTCTAATTAAGGACTCGGTCGTATGAAATTTTCCTTCGAGCGTTAGCAAGAAATACCTAAAATTAAACATCATGCTTCGTATTTAAATCACTAGATCGTCTTGTCACATGACTTCATGGAACGATGATAGTATAGAAATGAAAAGAAGGGACAAACAATAAAGAATAGGGACACCTTGAGATGTGTACAAAATGACCTCCGCTCAAGGGCATTGACAACACCCCACATTACACAACACAACACTTTCTCACACCTCTTTCGCTCCACTTTTCCCATCTCTCTCGTTTCTCTCTCTCTCTCTCTCCAAAACCACAAAAAAAGGGCTGAATCGATGATAGGGTTAATTTAATCTCCATATCGCACCAAAAACCCATAGGTTCAAAGCTCCCAAAATTTTGTGGTAGCTGATGGTCTCCTCGTACGACGTTGCACTCAAGCCTAGCAACCTCCAATTAATTAATAGCTCCAGGTTCGTTAATTTGTTTTGTTGATTCAAACTCTCTTTAATTTGTTTCATGGCCGTTTTGGAACTCGCTGTTCCTCCTCAGTTGTTCCTTGCTTGTTTTGGTAGCAGCTGCTAGCTATTTTTTTTTGTTTTATTTTTTTTTGTTTCTGTTTTTATTGTTTTGGGTTTGTGGATTTGATTTTGGGGGTTGTACGGACAAGCATCTATTATTATCATTATCATCCTTTTCTAATTGTTTATTTTTATTTGAGTGGCTAGTTTGTTTTGGTCGTCGGTGTAAATAAAGCTTGGTTATTGTGCACTAGAAAAAGTTGAAGACACACTGATTAATTATTTTCATGCCCTTCCCAAAATTCATATCCAAAATTGAAAATAATAAAAAAGAAAAAAAAAACCTAGATGGATTCGATTCAATAAATTCGATTTATTCGGTTGATAACCCTAAATTTGAACATGTGGGTTTTGTTTGAGAGATCATTAGACGTATGATGAGGCAATTTTGATGAGCTGGGGAGGTGTTTTAATTTGGGTTTTGGAATTGGATGATTTGAGGGTATTATGATTTTATGTGTGAAGTTGATTAGTTAATATTCTTGAGGAACCCTAGTGAGATTATGGCATGCTAATCATGATTATGGTAGTTTTCTTGGGGGTTGAGCATTGGTTCAGTGGTTCTTTTGGTGAATTGATTGTACGGCAAGTTAGTTAGTTGTATACGGTCTTTAGGTATATTGGTTTGTTGACTTCGTTTATCAACTTCTAGAATCTAGGGGTTTTCTCAGTTTCCTTTGAAGTCTTGCTAATCGCATGCGATTAAATTTTAGTATTGTATACATAAATGTACGAGGGTTCTTATTAATAGTATTAATCCATTTCTCAAACATGATCTTATGCATATTTGGTTAGTATCTAAGCTCAGATAGCTTGGCTAAGGTGCCATTGCTTTGATATTACGCTTCTAAAGTCAATTGACAAAAGGAGAATACTTCACTCCTAAAACCAAATGTCAATAGTAAAGTAGCTCATAAACTATATATATAAGGTACGTGACTTGTCCTCGATGCAGGTTTGTCTCAGGCCTCACGTGTATTGTGTGAGGTTATCTATTTTGTTATATCTGGTCACTTTGAATTGGTGATGGTTATGGTAATACATTAGTGTAATTGTTCAAGTGTACGCTGTCTGTTCTCTGATATCATGTAACAACATGTGTTTGACACTAAAACCAATTGAGATAGACAGAGTGACTCGTGAACTATATATATGTCGGTCCGTGATTTTCTATATGCCCACCTTGCGTTTCACCCTTGGGTTATAGGATATGAGCTTACTGTTGCAACTTTAGCGGATAGAGGGGTTGAGTTTGACGATGTAGGCATCCTACAGATATGTTTCAAACTTGGCATCTGGTTTCATTGTCTACGCTAGCAATCTGAAAGACACTGTGCATCTGATGATCAGTTGGAAGCCTTCGAGAAGAAGAAAGGAAGCTGGCCTTTGTTAGTCGTAAGCCGCTGCCCTCTGATTTGATTGGTTTGCGATGGTCGACGACGGCGATGCCTGAAGGTGGTGCGTTGTGCTGTGTTGATGGCGGTGATTGTGCAACGATGACGTGTCGTGTTGGTGGGTTTGATGGCAGTGGAGTTCGGTGGTTGAAAATGAAGTGAAAAGGGGGAAAGTGGGAGACTCCTTTTCCTTTGTACTCACACACTATTATCCTTTTACCCATGACTTGAACTACCGAGCCGTCGTCAAGCATCACCTTCTCGGTGATATTCTCATCTAACTCCTGGAATATTTCTCGCTAGCCTGTCATATGATTGATAACACCGTTGTATCAGATATCCATATTTCTTGTCTTTTTCTTATCATGGTGAAACACCTGCAACACCCTTTCTTTTTGGGATGTATGGCGTCTTGTTGCTTAGCTGGTGTCTTCTCTTGAGACTCATCACAGATGGTATATGTGTGATGTTTCTCGTCATTTCGTCTCTTGCTACGGCACTAAGAAACATAATGTCCCATCTTTCCGCAATGAAAACACTTAATGGTGTCTTCAATCTCCCTATGATCTCCTCGAACGACATGGTTTTAATGTAAAAAAAATTGTTCGATCCCGACAACAATTAGGAAGTATCTATGAGGCCCACAGTCGAGTATTTTTTGACTAGTGCGGCATCGTCAAAATCAACATCAAGGCTGAAAAATCTGCTGGATGTGTCACTGATTTTTCAGACGAACTCATCAATCTACTCCTGTTTTTTCATCCGAAGAGCATGAAACTCACTCTTCAATGTTTGTAAACGTGTCTTCTTTACCCGATCAGCGTCCAGTTATCTTGTCTTCAGGCTCTCTGAAGTTTCCTTTGCCGTCTTTTTTCTTCGTAATCTGGAAAAGAATATCTTCAGGAAAAGACTGAAGAATGTAAGCACGCGTCTTCTTATCCTTCCTCTGATCAAGTTCCTCTCTTTCCGCTGGTTCGATCGTCTTCCAAACTTCTTGAGTATCTATGATTGACTTCATCTTTTTTGCCTATACCGTGTAGCTGGAAGAGTTCAATATCGGACAATGGAACGATACTCCACCGTTATCCTTTGACACTGGCTACGAACAATAAATTTTATTAGGATTTTTTTAATAAAAGACCTTTTTTTTTCTTTTTCTTTTCAAATTTTCTTGTCCCTATCTCAGCTCTCTTTTCCCCTGCTATTTTCCCTTTTCTCTGTTTCACCGCCCTCAAAACCCTTCGCCTCCCGTCGTCTTTCCTCTTCTCCCTCTTGTCGCTTCCTCTCTTCTTCCTCCCGACCTCAAGGATTGTGATCCCATACGAAATCTACTCGGATCCCGATTTTCAATCCCTGCCGCGGCGTGAAAGGCGATCTCTCGGAGCTCTCCAAAAAAAAAAAAAACTAACGCGTCAATTCTGGGGCGTCGCCTCCTCGCTTGGGTCGGGCCGTGCGGGCCGCGCCGGGCTGTAGCCGAGTCGTTGTTGGGCTGTTTCTCCGCTACTGTCCGAGCCGATGTCCGAGCTGCTGGAGGTGTGAGGGATCCGTTGGTGGCCGGGTCGTGGCCGGGCGAAGACGACTCGGTGGTTCGAAGTGGGGAAAATCGATGGGAGCTCCGGGGCCGTGTTTGGCTTGCCGGTGGCTTGCCCCTGGGCTAGGGTGACCGGATCTGCTTACTGGCAAGGTCGGAGGGCGAGAGACTGGTGGCGGAGCTTGTTGGTGCGGCGTCACGATCCGTAACTGCTCCGGCGAGTGAGCGAAGAAGCAGATCTTGCGCTTACAGTCCCTTCCGTCCTTGCTCTGATACTAGATGTAAGCCGCTGCCCTCTGATTTGATTGGCTTGCGACGGTCGACGACGTCCAAAACCAAGGTGACTGCAGATCCGGCCATACCCCGACCAAGCGAGGTTAACATTAGCTCCTGCTTTCCTTCACATTTCCCATTGGTTCCCAGATCCGTGTAAACTGTAAATTTAATATGCACCCCGTAATACTAATTAGCATCGGTTAGAGTTAATACAATGTGAGGGCTAAAGTGACACACGCGGCATGATTTTCATACCAACGCCATTTCTGGTCGAATGAACGTCCTACTTGAGCTGCCATTTCGAACTAGGTAGTAGGTGTTTCGGTTCATTTCCTACTAAATGGCATGCTATATCTTCTCTGATCTAACATTTTTATAACGACAGGATAGTTGGACATATGGGAAGCATTGCTGTCGAGAAAGAGCAGCATCAAACTGATTCTAGAACTCCTATCAAAGCGACGAGTTCATGCGCTCATGATGAGTCCATTCCAGTCGAAGCCAGTCTCAATGAGAGGATTGAGGCGTCAGCAACTTGCAGTAATTTTTCGATTCGGTAAGCTAAGTGCTAGATCTGAACTGTGAGGTCATTGTAAAGTTAGCTATTTATTTGTTATCCTTTGCTTCCATGCCTTATGTAGATGGATACCATCAGTCCGTAACCACCTTATGTTAGATTATAAATTAAATTGGTACTCGAATCTGTATTTGCTGGTTGCTAATTGGCATTTGTATGGTATATATCTTCCTCATCAATTTTTAGTCGTGGAGCTTTTTACACTCAGTTTCTCGTTAACTTAGCACAAGTATACTTGCATCCTTATCTTTGAATCAGTTTGTGCTTGTATAATCGTCTTGATTTTCATTGTATGATAGAAAGATTGAATTTGGAATGGGGCTCATCTTGTAAGGGCAACAATCTACAACAGAGCTAAAGATTGTATACATCTCACTCTCACCCGACCTTCCCTATGATAGGAATACTTGGGATATCGTTGTTTTTTGTAAGGGAGGCCAGGCTGATCCTTATGTGATAGTGTGAGTTACTCATATGATTAGAGAAAGCCTTTTCAATTCAATTTCAAATCTAAAATTTGATGACATGCCAAGGGTTTGTACTTTGAGCCGTCGAATTCCTCATTGATTGTCAACTGGCTTGTCAGCGTCGGACTATTTTTTCGAGCTTCCTTCCGCAAGCTGTTCATTTCTCTGAAGAAAACGTCAGCATCCCTTGTGAAATGACGTTTATGTTACCATTGCAGGGGATACGTTGCTGAGGTCCGCAAGAGGGACAAGAAGCTTTGCTTTCCTTTATGTACAAATGATATAAGCAATGAGTCCTTCATTGATTCTTATGAGCTACCACCGTTGGATGTCCCCAAATTCCGATGGTGGGAATGTGATGGATGTCTTCGAGACAATGGATCTGAAAAGAGTGGGGAAATCATATATCTTCGGAATGGTTTGAGCAGCAATCCAAATGATATTGCTTCTTCATCCCAGAGGTCTAATGTGGCTGCTGGTCCAATATCGCCTTTGAAAGACAAGGGAAAAAGATCACAGCTAGAGACTCGAGTAAGACAGAAGCGTGAGCTTGGAGCTATCTGTCACAATAACAAAAGATGTACTTCTTTCAGCGACGCGCAAGGAAAAGGTTAAAGATTTTTATGTATAAGTTTTAAGTTGGTTTTGTCTTTTTTGATATAGTCATTATCTCTAAGAAATTAGATAATTTATGTATAATGCATCTTTGTCATCTCAGCCATAAACTATGGTGCGGATCATAGTTCCCTTTATGGAACTTTGGAACTAACATCGGACGGGGTGCAACTTGATGTTCTCTTGGAAGATCAGCAAGATGACCATTCAGGTCTGAATCCGTGACATTATCAATTTTATAGTGTGTGCTATTTTGAACTACCCTTCTAATCTATGCTTCTTTCTGTTCATATAGTTGCTCTCGGATCACAACTCAAAGGTATCTTCAGACCTCAGCTTCAGAATAGAAATAGCAAGGCACTTGGTGATGCCAGCCTCGGCATTGCATCTGGTAGTAAGTCCAAGGTTGACAATGTTACTGACAGGTCCCAGTCAGGGGGGCAGGCTTATTCTGATCATCGAAACAGAGATTTACTGACAGTCCAGGAGGATGCCTATGTAATTGATCAGACGGGCAATGCTACCAGAGGTCGTCTAGTTCCATTGCCTGATTTGAATATGTCTGATGATGGCACTCTTGAGAATGATGACAGAGTTCTAGGTAAAAATCCTTGTGACGATGATGATATAGGCGATGATGATATTGATGAGGATGGCCTGAGTGGTGGCAGCCGGCCAAAGATTCGTAAAACACGGTTATTGAGCGACCTATTGGGTGTGAAAGATTATAGAAATGCTGAGCATGTGATGCGAGGAGATGGCTCACCAGTTGGTTCTTCTGATAGGTCAGCTGGAAAAAGCAAAGGATTGGTGTCTACTGATCAACAGGAAGCTCTCGCCAATGCCAACAGAACCTGTCTTCTCATTGGACAGAAGAAGAGAACATTTCATGATAGGGACCTTGGACTGCCTGAGATCCGGAGTTCAGGAGATGGGACCAAAAAACTGAAAGAACTAAGTCTAGACGATGAGAGCACCAGGCAAAGCACTGATGATTCTTATACCGAGTCAGATGAAGATGCTTCTGTTGGAGTAGTCTCGCATTGTGTGGGAAATAGGAGCCATAGGGTTGTCAGGAATCACGAGCTTGAGAAGAAGGCTAAGAAAGCTAAATGGGAGAAAGGAGGCTCTTGTATGGTACCTAGGCAGACAACAGAAGCCGTAGGCGCTGTTGCAAAGACGTGGTCAGCTGAGAAGCAGTACTCTTCTGCTGCAGATGGTAGCCAAAGGACCAATCAGCTTCTTAAGAGCCATGCCATGGTCCAGCAAATGGAGAAAAGTCCTATCACGAATAAGAAAAGGAAGCCCAGTCAGACTGCAAGAGATCGGTCATCGTTCTTTCCAGGGAAATATTTTGCTCTTCGACTATGCTCCGTTGTCAACCATGGTGAAATTCAACCAAGAAATGATTCGTCTGCTGGAAAAGCAACAGGTCACTTGCATGATCGCCATTTATCAGTTGAGAATGCTGTGTGTAACTCTTTCCTTAGTGATGATAGGTTATGTATCCTGTCAGCTATGCAAGGACTCAAAATCACTGATGATGATCCTTTGGTAGTCGGAGTTTCAGTAAAAACAAATGCACCGACAAAGACCCATTTTGCTGCAACACCTTTTGCCTGTCCTATGAGCGGCTACTTTGCAATGAACAGAGAGAAAAGTATCGATCAAAAGTCGAATTTGAAGGGGAAAAAGAAGTTACATTCTGTTGAAATTGATGGAGCACGTCAGTCAGAGAAAGAGATTATGGTAATGTTGATTGTCTTTGAAATCTACACTTTCTCAGTGCATTTATCTCTCTCGCTCGGTGCATCATGAATCTAGCAGTCGTCATAGTTTAAGGACAACTTTATGCTTGTAGAATGTGTTAGTAAGGTAAGTTCTGGCCCGAGATAATCAAGAGTAATGCAGACCAGTGAGCACTGTAATTTGGATCCGAAAACACGAGAAATCCTATTTTTCTGAACTAGTTGTTTTTTCTCCAGGTGTCCCCTGGAATGAGAAAGAAGGGTGAGACCTATAAAGAACGAGGGCTCAGGAAGGACATCGATATTAATGCGCTGCCAAGAGATGATAAAGTTCTGGAACAGAGAGATATAGATGACGTGCCGATGGACATAGTTGAACTCATGGCAAAGCATCAGCATGAAAGGCAGGGCAGCTTTCCGAAGGACAAACACGCAATGCTAACACCAAACGTTTATCCCAGAAATGGCTGGCCGCTGAATACGAGCTGCACCAGCAACTCATATGGGCTCAGGCCTATCGGGACGCCTAACATGTGGCAGGGTAATTTTCCCGTCATGCAAAGGCCACCTCTAGGTCGTGGTGCGAGAAATGGTGCGATGCCAGGATTGTATGATCCGCTTTCCATCAGACCGAAGATGTCTTATTTGAATCCCGGGCGCTCCCATGAAATGGGTTTCTTCGGTAGGTCCGATAGGCCAGGACGTCACTATGACAACATGCCTGGTGACCCAAGATTGTCTTCTCTTTCTTTGACTTCCCATTGCGAGAATGCGCGAAAACAGGCTCAAAGATCCTCACATGGTTCATTACAGGGCCTTGAGCCGTTGAACAGGTACTTTTCTTCATCTCAATTGAATCGAAGGAACCATGTTTGGGACGGTGTCATGCTGTCACACATGCCCCAGGGAAGCGTTATACCATCTTCGGGCAAGGAAAAAGTGCGTCAGAATACTGGGCACTTGAATTTGTGGAAGCAGAATACAAACTCGGAACTAAAGGTGCAGTATTCCAGTGCTGTGCAATTACTAAAGATGATGCACTCAGGAGACTCGAAACGATCAACTGTACCGCACCCTGTGGCAAGAAACTCACAGCTAAGTTGGGCAGTCCCACATCTCGATCAACCATATAATCATTATGATCCTGGACACGATTTCAGGTGGCATAACCATGGCGCGAATCCAAGACATCCGACACTTGACTTCAGTAGAAAGAATACCTTCCCTAAAAAATTACCTCCTCCATGTTACTCTGGCATGCCTCCAATATCTCATCCTCCCTATTTTCGCAATGAGCCCCATTTTGGAAGTTCTGCAATCGCAAATCATATATCGTTTGTGCCTCGAGGGCAAGGAAATCCATTGAACTCCAGCGTATCAGCAAACGGGAAAAACCTCAGCGGACATCATGTTCAAACGTTCCCTTATTGGGACGGGGACAGAGAGCGTGTTGTTTCTACTGTAGACAAGGGGAAAGGCGCCAAAGACCGACCAAGTTTTGCAGCTCCGCCGATGCATGGAACAAAGGAGTTGACCAATCAGAAGCGACCTAGGACACAGGTTATTATTCCATCCCCTCAGACCGAAGTTTGTGTACTGAATAGAAATCCTGCTGAATTACATCAAGATCAGGCAAGGAAATATATGGTCGAAGGAGAGATGTTGAAACCAGTGAAGTGGAGCGACGGAAATTGCTCCAGTCTTAATACATCTGCCAAAAGGGCACAGAGTGTACAAGACCTTGCAGCAAGCAAAGAGTGTGATAGACACGGTAGGAGTTGAGCCTAATGGAGTTTTTGGTATTTGGCATCACAATTGTCTGTTGTAGTCAAAACTTGGTAGATTTCCGAATCCCGGATAAGCTTCCAAATCCAGCATATCAATTGCCACAATGTGGTGCTCAAATCGTCTCGAGATTGCAGGTTGATGACAATCTGCAAGAGAAGCGAATTCTGGTATTGGCTGCTCGATTGCACATGCTCGGTGCGACATTACTTTCATCTTGGCATGGAATGAGATTGTGAAGCCCTTGGTTTTCCTATTGATTCCACGAGAATTGGGATACTACTTTCCTGTATCATGGAAGAGTTACCCAGAAAACTTTGTGGAGGCGCCATTGATCTCTGTGAGTAGTGTAGCAAGTTGTGATGCTCGTGTTGGTAAATTAATGTAACTCCACGGACAGATTCTTCGACCATGGTGCTAGAATGTTCATTGGTTTTCGAAAGAAACCTGGCATTGTCACAACGATGTTTGTATAACAGGTTTATGGAACACCTTATACGATGATAGAGAAGTATCCCACGTTAAGGCGATATGGATAAATGTTGAGTAGCTGATGCAACGCTGGGACTTCCTACTTTGCTTCACGTACAGCTGAATGATGATCTGTTATTTTTTGAGCAACAAGTTTATGTCTTTGTTTCTGCCGAGTTATATTTTCATGCTATAGTATCTTCTTTATGTTCTGTTGAATGACTGGAATCATCCAACACGTTCTGTGCAACAACCAAATATTAACCAAATGTTTAGGGTTCATTTTTTACTTCAATTCTAAAGGCTTGTATTTGTCCTTTGGAAGGAACAAGTCGAACCTTATAACCTGTGACCTCGTGATAACTCCCCGAAGGAGCAAATCATGGTGAAGAATAGCATAGACGGTATGATATTACTACCTGATATTACTGTAATATCTATATTAGTTTGAACATTGTGTAATAACTATATTATTAATTACATATCTTGATATGTTAGTTTTTATTGGTAAAAGATAGGGTATGAATGTCATTTTGAACTATAATTTAAATAAGGATAATTTAGTATTTTTATATAAAAAATATTATAAACGATAATTGAATATAATTAAATAAATGATTAAAAAATTTAATCGAAATGTACGGAGAAAGTGGAAAAAAACAATAGACAAAGAAAAGATGGAAGAAGACACGGACAAACACATGTTTGCGGCTGAGCAGTAGCCATCCGCTTTTCTCATTTCACGCTTTTATTACCTCATACAAACAGCAATAATGTAATGTATCTGACAGTAATACTTCCCATGAGATGAGAGTCCAGAGTCCAGAGTCCAGTCTCTATCAAATACTCTTCTCCCACTTTCATCCCCACCAAAGTACCAACCATGTGAATCTGGCACTTCCTTCGATTCTCATGTGAAAAATACAAGATCAGAAACAAAAGGATAACCTAACTTCATAGTATGCACTGTAATACTGTATACATGCAATATATGAGAAATGATAAGAGAAGCATCTTTTGCTGGTGATTACCTCTCCCCATACAAAGTTTAATGGTTTGACAAGAGTTTATCAAGACAAACTTTTGTCGAAATGATGAAAAGATCAAACATTTTTTATGCATAATTATCATGAAACATTAGTTGGAACATAAGATATGTACTTCATCCGATGTAGAAGGACAGACTGCATGATCAAACATTAGTTGACATAAAAGCGAAGCTAATTAAAATTATCTTGCATCCGCATGATTTTTGAAAATGTTCAACCTTTAATATGAGCAACGTTTAAATGTTTATGTTTAAGAGATTGTGAATAATCAAAATCATGACCGACCCAAATAGCTAACAAAAATCATGATTAATCAAGATGATTAAATTAAACAATAATCCACCAACTCACCAAGGTGAGTAATTAATCCATGACTATAAAAAACTATGATAGACCAAGATGAATTATCTATTCATGATTGATCAAGGTGACTAATTAATCCGTAACATATCAATCGAGACCGATTAAGGTGACTAACTAAAATCATGATCGACCAAAAGAATGACCAACCAAAACCCATAATCAAATAAAATCAATGACCAATCAAAACCAACAACCGACCATTCATTATCGTCATATATATATAACTACCCTATCCTTGGTGTGGATATCAATATTCACATATCATTTATGCATATATTATTTTGATTTTAATTTTGTGTTGTAATTTGTTATGTTTTTCTATCTTTTTGTTTAGTTTTTGAGTTTTTGGTCGATTTTATAATTTACAAAATAGAAAATATCAAATTTGAACATTTGGAAATAACATATTATTTTATAATCAGTAAGGCACTCAAACAAACCTAAAAACAAATAAAAAATGAATAATTGAAATTAAACATACGAAAATGAAATTAAGATATGAATTAAGTATAATCACAAAAAAGTTGTTTGATTGTAAGGAGATATAAATGTAAGAAGTGTTTGATTAGTGGTCATGTTACATACCAAGATCAAGATTTACCAAGCCCTTGATAGATAAAAGAGAAAAACATTCTTTGTCATTATATATTTAAAATTTGTGATTTTAAGAAGTGTTTGATTAGTGGTCATGAAAACAATTGTTAGAATTGGATTTGTGATTTTCGTGCAACATAATTAATCAAAACAACGAACGATTAAGCTAACTAACCAAATCCATGACCAACCAGAATGACTAACTATTTTCTATGTCTCAAGTATTTACTGAATCATGACTGTAAAGATGTCTTCTTGACCAAATTGACTATCGATTCTTTACGGGACCACGACTAATCAAAACCAAATTATCAGTGTGACGTACCAAAACCATAACGATTCGAGGTGATTAACTAAAATCATAACCGAAGGTGATTAAACAAAATTATGACCGACTACGAAGACTAATTATAATTGATATAATCCATTGATGGCTAACCAGTGATTATTGAAAACCAAATAATCAACTAGTCTCTATGATTATAAATATATAATTAATTGAGATAAATAAATTGAATTGAATTATATAATGAACTTCTAAAATTGAATTAAAATGATGACCAACCAAACTCTCTAAACCAAAATATTAGTAATAATTACACACACACACATATATTAAATCACAGAGAAAAACTAAAAAATTTGAGAATTCTATATCATCATTGTGTTAAACTATTTAAGTAGTTATTATCCTTTAATGATGTTATACTAATGAAATAAATATGTAAGAAAAATACACCGTTTACGGTAATTTTTCAAAAATGATGTTTAATCGTTTCACGATATGAGTCAAACTTTACATCGACAAGTATGCATAGTCAAAGTGTTATAATTCTTGTGGCACCATTTGAGAGACTTATTTGTAAGAAAATACCACGTGATAATTTTTATTCTTACAAGGTATCACTCTTATAAACAAACACATTTGATAGGAATAGGAATGTGCAATCATTCCAATTGTATAGAAATTGATGAATAAAACTTAGAAGTATTAGCCATGATGTTGTTAGTGTAATTAGGTTGGAAATTAGGTAGGTATCTACAGTATAGGTTAGATGCTGAAGAGCAGAAGGCAACAAATGAAGAGCATTGCATGGGCCACCAGATGCAGATTATTACAGAGAATTTTGACTAAGTAACTAAAACATACATGGACAATAAAAAACTCATAAATGTTTCAGGATATATGATTGAATTTATAGACGATGACCAACACATCAGTATATGGATTTAATCAGATCTGGGTATAGACGAGGTTGTAACAATGACTGGATGGAGACGAGGTCTCAACGGGACTGAGTGCAGACTGAGGTGCAGCAGATTGAAGTGCAGTAGAGATGGTTGGTAAGGTTGGGTCAGAGGTCTGAGGATCAATCAAATCGAAGATTTGAGGTTCAGAAGTGATAGTACTAGGATTTGAAAAAGGAGAGCTGTCAACATCAGTGAAGATTCACATGCGACCAAGCTATCACCATTAGTTCCTGTACAACAAGTCACGGGTTCATTCCCTCAATCTATAAAAGGGGATCAAAGAGTTCAAGGAAGGTAGCAGTTGAATGTCAGATTAAACATGTAAGTTGCTAAAATAATCCAAAATTCAAAGTTGCTCAAGTGAGCTGAATTTAGAAAGAATAAGAAGAAGAGGATTCACTAGTTTGCATTAAAGAAAAGAAGCTGCGGCAGAGTCCAGTAAAGTAACTGTGTAAGGATCTATGTTTTTCGCCTTTGACAAGTTAGCTAGTTTGTAAAGAGGTTATCGTGTAAGTCAAAAACAAAAAGATAGTGAACTCACCCCTTGGATTGACTAAACTGGTCACCAAGAAAAGACATTACTAAGCTCTCGATTTGTCAGTTGATAACTAGTGTCTGAATCAGTATAAATCCTATGTTCTTTATCTTTTTTCAATTCTGTGAGCTTTTAGAATTGTTACAAATTAATCATAATATCAAAACAGAGACAAATCATAAAGTTTAAGTCTCTGCTATAGATTACCTTAGTAGTCTGCAAAGAATATCAGTGGTTGAAACTAATAATTTCGCTGGGTTGCACTGATAAATTTTTAAAACAACCTATTCACCCCCCTCTAGGTTGAACTTATGGATCTAACAATTGGTATCAGAGCATGACTTTCCAGACCTAATAGTTTTGGAAAGAAAAGGTTATATCTTTTGATTTATATCTGCAAGAAGTTACTAACAGTTTATTTTGTGAAGAAAACATGGCTACTCCAACGCTACCTAAATGCCCTAACAATGAGGAACCACCAGCATGTTAATTCGACAAGTTTAATCATTAGAAGCTGATGATACTTGTACACTTGGATTCAATTGATGAAATAATTCATGACATCATTACTAATGGACCATACATACCAAAGATGCCAGATCCAATTGATGCAAACAACGAAGCGAGTAAGGACTAAACCGTCTGGACAAAAGAGGATTGGGATCTAGTACTCGTGGACAAAAGAGCAAGGAATCAAATATTCAAAGCTGTTGATGATGACATCTTTGAGATAGTGGTTCATACAACCACTGTAATGGAAGCATGAGATGCTCTACTACTTAGGAATGAAGGAAGAAATGAAATTAGGAAAAACAAGAAGGATGTCCTCATGTAGTAGTATGATTGGGTCTCAATGAGATTGGATGAGAACTTAACTATCTTTTATAAGAAGTTCAATGTACTCATCAACAATCTCAAAGCTTTAGGGAAGACATTTGACAATAAGGAAGTCAACCTGAAGTTTATTAGATCGCTTGGTGAGATCTGGGGGACAAAGACCACAACGATAAGGAAGTCGAGAGATCTTGCTAAGTACCTATAACTTGAAAGTTGATCAGAATAGACAAATTGATGAGGTCAGGAAGAAAACTCTAGCCTTCAAGACTCAAGAGAAAATTCTGAGATCCATAACAGAAGGGAAAATCAATGACATCTCATCTACAAGTAAACAAATAATGTCAGAAGAACCTGCACTGATGGGCAAGAAATTCAGAAAATTGTTCAAAAAGAAGAATCACAGAAAGAACATCTCAACAAAGGCCAAAGAAGCAGATAAATAAGTCTAGTATAACTGTGGAAAGCCATGATATTTTGCTGCACAATGTAGACGACTTATACAGAAATTGTCTGCACAGAGGAACAAAAATGAATACAACAAAGGGAACTCTGGAAGGAAGGAAAAGAGCAAAGCCTATGCTGTTAAGACATGGAGTGAGACAGACTCAGATGATGAAGAAACGAGCTCGAATGCTCAGCTCTGTCTCATGGAAAAAAATAAAGAGAAGTAACAGGTATTTGACTTTTCTAACTCAGATGCTACTCTAGAGGAATTGAAGGAAGCACTTCAAGAAACTTATAAAACTTTATTTCCCTCTCAAGGGAAAATAAAAAAAATCTCGAGCTGATTGGAAATCTTAGAGAGAAATACAGTCTACCATATAAAGTGATTAACAACAACCTCACAGTGGCTTAAAATAAGCTAATGAAATTAGATGAAAAGGTAAAGGTTCTCAATACAGTAGTGGAGACACTCGCATTGAGAAATGCCGAGTTTCAAAATCAAGTAGATACATGGAATAAAAAGACCTTGAACTTGCAGAAAATGCTTAGCATGGGTCAATCCTCACATGATAAAGTCGGTTTAGGTTACAAGGACTGGTTGAATAATATTTTACATTTAAAAGTGAATGATAATATCACCACTAGTCAAAAAAGGTAAAATAGACTTCTGTAAAGGTCTTCCATAAGGGCAAAGCCTCTACTGCACAAGGAGAACAGAAGAGTAAAGCCTGTACTACTCAAACCCAAAGGGTTAAATTCTTGAGCAAAGCATCATCACGAATTAGTATAAAACAAGGCCAATGGTCTACTGCTACACTTGTGGCAAACCTGATCACAAGTCATTCGAGTGTTGGAATCCACCCAAGAAAATAATTTAAGTATAGATCCCAAATACAAACAATTAAGGACCCATATGAGTGGGTACCATGTTCAAGTTTTCAATGTCCTACTGTAGGAACAACAAGATGGAACGTGGTATCTGGACAATGGATATTCTGGACATATGACAGTGGACAAAAGCATTCTGAAGGATTACAGAAAGGAACAAGGATCCCTAATCATCTTTAGAGGAGGCAAGACATGTAAAACTAAAGGTTATGGAACGCTAGGTATAGGTTCTTTAATTTTTTGAGATGTAGCTTATGTTAAAAGGTTTAGAACATAACCTTCTTTTCATTAGCAAGTTATGTGATAAAAACTATAATGTCTCATTTACTCATTGTTTGGTACACAGATTCAACCTGGAGGGGGGGGGGTTGAATAGATCGATTCAAATTTTATCAGGCAAATGCAGCAGATTTAAGATTTTGAACCTATTGATCTTTGTAGACTACTAAGGTAATCTACAGCAGAGACCCAAACTGTATAAGTTTATCTCTGTTTCGCTGTAGTATTTAGTTTTTAACAGTTCTAAAATATCAAGAAATAAAGGCAAATAAAGACACAAGATTTATACTGGTTCATACACTCGTTATCAATTGATAATCGAGAGCTTAATCCAGTCTTCCCTTGGAGACCAGTTTGGTCAAGTAAAGAGGTGAGTTCACTATCTTCTGGTGTGTGGCTTACAAGATAACCCCTTTGTAAAAGGTAGCTAGCTTGTTAATAAGGTGAAGAACCCAGATCTTTGCACAGATCAAACAACTGGACTTTGTTGCAGCTTTTGTTCTTTGATACAGACTAGTGAACTTTCTTTCTGTATTCTTCTCGATTTAACTCACTTGAGTAATCTTTGAATTTCTGATCGTTTTGTAAGCTTGGTTTTTCGATCACTCATTTACCAGCCTTACTCACTAAGTGTCAATGATTCTCTTTTATAGGTTGAGGGAATGAACCAGTGACATATGTACAGGACCTGATGTGACAGCTGGTCACATATGAACCTCAACTGATGTTGACAGCTCACCTTTTTCAGATGCTCTTACTGTCACATTCTCAACCTCTAATCTTTGATTTGATTGATCCTCAGACCTCAGACCTCTGACCCAAACCCCATCAACCATCTCTATTACACTCTAGTCTGCTACTCCTTAGTCTGCACTCAGTACTGTGAGATCTCGTCTGTATCCAATTCCTACAGCAAGCTCGTATGCATCCAGACCTGATGCACTTTATGCATTACTGTGTTGATCATCGTCTAAAAGTTCAATCCTAGATCGTGAAGGATTTATAGGTTTTTTGTTATCTATACATGTCTTAGTTGCTTAGCCGAAATCCTCTGTAGTAGTCTGTATCTGGTGCCTCACATAATGCTCTCTAGCATCTGACCTAGACTATAACTATCTTCCTAATTTTCAGTCTAAACACACTAAAAATATCATGGGTAATACTCCTAAGTTTTGTTCATCAATTTCTATAGAAGTGGATAGATTACACATTCCTATCAATCTGCCCCTAAATTGATGGTAACAAAACTTCTAAGTAAAACAACAAGTTAACTATTATCTTATATCTTAATTACATTGTTTTGAAAAGTAATCTGAGACTTTAGTGCAGTAGAGAAACTTACCTTTACCTATGATGCTTTTTTTCCTCTATTGCGCTTTTGATGCTATTTCTCTGATGTTCCTCTACTGTGTTTATGAGCCTGTTTCTCTGGTGTATAGTGGTGTCTTTTTCTTTCTTCATGGGGCTGCTCCCCCTCAATTCTATAGCTTGATGTCTTTTCCCTTTGACGCTTTGGCCTTTTTGCAGACCTTTCTCCCTCTGCTTCATCTGTTTGTCTTCTTTTCAGATATTCAACAGCTTTTTATTTTTCTATAGACTTCTCCTTTGATGCAGACTTCTCCCCCTGTGCTGTATCTTTCTTTGAAGTCTTCTTCTACCCCTTTTTGTTAGCATTAAAGACAATTGTAAGGGCTTCGATGGCAATCCTTATGGTTTTTAGTTCAGATGTAGTGATCCGTTGAGCAATTATAGCTTTGGTTATTTCCAGTTATAGTTTGTTTTCCATTAGTCCTAATCTTGTGTCATTATCGCGGATAAGGTCTGTAAGCTGCTATTGAGTGATTTATAAGGCTATTTGAATTTTGTGTAGATCATCTTAGTGTTTTCCTCTTAGTTTGTTGAGGTTAGATGCACTTAGCCGATACTGCTGAAGGTTGAGCGCATTGGCCATTTGGATTTGGTCTACAAGTCCTTCTGCCATATTGTGAAGAGTTACCTATAAATCTGTAAAGTGTTGAGTTTTGGTTTTCTTTTCATTTTTCAATTTTGCTATAATTGGTTGTAGACTGTTGAGGAGCTCATGAAATACAACCTTTTTCCATTCATGCATGTTGTAGACTTCTTGATCTGGTTGTCGAAATCTGTACTCTAATGCAGTTTCTGATGTGCAGACGGTTTCTTTTTCGCTGTTGTTCTTGTAGTAGATGATGGTCTTTCATGAATTGAAATTATTTGGACATCTGCAAGAGCTTGCCTTAGATTTCTGGCTACTGTTTGGGGTGTTGTTTGTGTGTCAGATGTGCCACTATAGAGTAGCCCTTGTAGAAATCCCACTGATGATGCATCAACTCTTATTTGCACCATACCGAACGAGGAAGGTGGTGAAAACATGATGTTTAGTGGGCTTTGACCTACCTGGCGATGGAGAGTGTCACTCATCCATTGCTGATTGATCTCTTCAAGAGGGACTTGTTTGAGAGCTTGATCTATTGCAGTCTCTGTAATGGTCTTTTCTTCTATGGACAATTGGTCTGTATCTACAGGTTCATCGTCCACTATGACTATTTCATCAATCTGAGTAGGAGTGAGATCAAGTGTAGTTACTTGTGTGAACTCTGCTTGGTTGATGAGCTATGTGCATTCTGCAGTGATTTCGTTTGGAGGAGTCTCTGCTACATCCTTACTTGGTAGGTTCTTCTATTGGAAGGTCGGTTGTACATGACTTTGCTGCTTGACCCTCTAATACAGGTAACTCAACTATTTTGTTCTTTTGCTAGTGACTTTACTGGTGGTTTTTCTACAGATGACTCGGCTGCTGGTTTTTCTGCTGGTGACTCTACCACAGGGGACTCGGTTGCTGGGGACTCGACTGCTACCTGACCAATGTAATTTTAACTGGTAAAACAACAAGTACATTAATTGCATAATAATTGTTAAATAAATACTGGATTGTCGAACGCACAGGGATTATGTAAAGAAGTAGCGAAATTATGTTATCCTTGCTTTATCTAAATAATGAAATAATTGATGATTGTCTAAACTAATACAGATAAAATAGAGTGAGTCTAAATAAAGTGAGAGGTGGCTAAGGTTTAGGATTGTTAATTCACTTCAATGTGATGTTAGCAAAGCTATGACTCGTGTTCTCATATGACAACATGATTTTTTGGAACCATTAATATTCTCTCTCGATCAATATTAATGTTACTATTATCTAACAACCCATATTATTTCTCATATGAGTTTAGGGAGATGATAGTGCATTAAGATTTATGAAGCCCTTTAATTTTAAACATAGGAATGAGACATCTATGCCTATAACTACTGATGTATCAAGCTATACATTTTTATATAAACTTAATCCATGATGTTTATTACTCGAACATTCATACAATATCTCCTCTCGGTCTTAATTGTACGAAACTAGACATTTACGAGGTGATCAATCTTATGAAAGCATTAAGAGCATAATAACCACTTAATCATGATAGTCATGTCATCCATAGCTTAATAACAATACATGTTCATGAATCAGCAAGCCTTCACCTTAGCTCAATGGAATTTAGTTCAAGAATCTAGCGTTGGAGAACAAAACAGAATAGAATAAAACACCTCCAGCACTAAGCAAAAATTTAATTACTTTAATTCATTTCGAAACCATTTAGTATGAGTTTAGATCGATCAAAATACAAGACCAAGTGTATCTTCAAATGGAATAAAAATATTTACAGCAATATTCTCATGCCTTTGAAAAACAGAACTTTAAATACTAGTTTTGTATGAATGGAATTGTGAAAACTTGAGTTTTCCAATCAGCAATGCTCCTCCTGAACTCAACATATCTTTAATGGAATTTGAAAAACACAGGACACGATGTAAAAACATCTGGGATGCATGAATAGACATCACACCAATAGCATAAACTGATTAGAGCTACTAGGCAGTGCCTGGCACAGAAGGGTTTCCAACAATATTAAACAAGCCAACAAGCATGAATTTCAAGGATTTAGAGTTGAGAAAGAGTTCAAAATTGATATTCAACAAATTTCCCTTCTCCCTTTCCTTCTTCTCCTGGCTCGATCGGCTACTAGATGTGTTCCCCGGTCATCATAATTTTTATAGATTGAATTTAGCAATCCAATACATTAGCAAGGATGTTAGGAAATCCAACAAATTTTATCTTTGGAATGTGCCCATGAAAAGTCTCGACAAGGGGAAAATCAAGCCACTTTTTGGTGGAAATAGACAGGATTTGGTGCTTTCGGTGGAAAAAAAAAAATCCAAAATCCATTCTCTGGAACATACCCATGGTTGACTGCACATGATCTCATTGTTGCAACACCATATGGAAATTGAAGCATGGAAAAGAGATGGTACTGGTAGTCATTTTGGGCCTCTAGCTTGTTTTGGTGGGCTAGTTCCAAAGTCATGAAAGTTGTAGATCTTGATCTTATATTTCCATGGCCACTTGAATCACTTCAGTCTCAGCTTTGTAGCCAAAGTTATTGCCAAAATCCTATGTGATGTCGGAATTTACAATTTCCACCAAATTTGATCCCAAAATGTAAAAATAAGCATATTCAACATATTTTTCATCCAATTATCCAAAAAATACTAAGTAAAAGAAGGTTAAATTCACATAAAAATGATCTCAATCAATCCCCCACACTTAGCTCTTGCTCGTCCTCGAGAAAAATAAGGAAAAATAAATTACAGCTCACTTTCGTAGGTATCACGATTGCATTTAGCGAATGCAACAAGCCGTTAAACCCCTAGGTGACCCCTAGTGGATGAGTGTTGTCTCGTGAGGATTTTCAGACGATTAAAAAGATCTGATGCACTTCATGCATTCCTGTGTTGATCTTCGTCTGCAAGTCCAATCCTACATCTTGAAGCATTTATAGGTCTTTTGTTGTCAATGTAGTAGTGTGCATCTGGCGGCCCACACAATACTCTTCATCTGCGGCATTCTGCTTTCCAGCATTTGTCCTACACTACAGCTACCTACTTGATTTCTAGCCTAAGTACACTAATTACATCATGGCTAAAACTTCTAAGTTTTATTCATCAATTTTTATACAAACAGAGAAATTGCACAGCCCTATAAGTCACTATCCGGTGCAAGGACATCGATCAGAACTACCTCCAGGAAAGCAACACAAGATCAAAGGAAACACCAACCTTTGATCTTAATCAGAAACTCAGAAATCAGAAACTCAGAAAGCTCTCTTCAAAAGTTGGACAAATATGGCTTTAGCGCATGGTGAAGAATTTCTTAACTTCTCTTCCCTCCTTGTTCTTTTCCCTTTCTCTCTTATGTTTTCCTTCTGTTTTTCATGGTTTTAAATGCAATAGAAGAGCCTATATATATATATTGCTTATGAAAGTAACTCTAATGATTTGAAATCATTAGGTTACAACTTCTTCATTTAATGTTTGATGTTATGTGATTTATTTAACCGAAACTCAAATCAATCAACATAAAAAGTTTGCATTTTAGCTAAGCTTCTTTCCAACCATAGAGCCACAATAATCTTTTCTTCGGCCATAGAGGATTGTAGAGGATAAGTTAGATAATTCATGACATTATTTAAGTAGCATTTGAAAGAATTTTATTATATAATTATCAAGATTTGAAATTTTAATTTTAGATATGTTAATATATTAGAGTAAAACTTGATGCCATAGTCCAAAACACCAACAATCCCGCACAAGTTTCAAATCTAATGGCCATACTAGAGAGCCTTGACCTTTGTGGATTACTAAAGATGTCCGTAGACTTGAATCTTTAGTTAGGTTAGTCGGGTATCCTGTTCAATGCTCGGTGACAAAGTGTTGAACTAACACTTTATGAGGTATTGAATAACCACACATTGGCTCATAAAAAGAGCATATGTGGTGAATTACGTCTTGAACCATCCTACCACTTTTCATTTTTTCATATACGCTCATTAAGGCCCTGAGCTTTATCTCATTTCTCTTAGGGCTCTAGGAATTCTCTATTCCATTGGAGACGACCACGTCTCCACCCTAACCTAAATGAGTTCCTTTTGTGCACTCATTTCTAGTCACATTGCACTTATAATGCCTTTGAACTTATTAAGACTTTTTAAATAGTCAACCTCTCTAACTCGTTTGTGGCCATGAGTTCATTACATTTCTATCTTGCGCTCTAAACGTCCGGCTAAAGACTTCATGGAAGATGGCCAAATCTTCACCCAGACATAGGTGAGTCCTTTAAATGTGCTCCTGTTCAGTCACACCCGCACCCAAAGTGCTCCGGGCTCATTAAGGCTTAAAGCCAACCTCTTATCCAAACAGGCAGTATGATGGGTATTTAAATTAGATTAAGGTGCATATATCTCATATTCAACTTATATTTCATTCCTTGAACCATGAATTGTATTAGGTAGGCTAAGCTTTGAACCAAAGACGATTCAATGGTGGATACAAATAAAATTGACAACTCACATAGGCTTAAGACCCATCCCTGCAAAAGATTTCAAAATGAGAATGTTTTTCAAACCTTTGGTCATAGGATCTGCACTGTTCGCTGAAGAGCGGACGTCAATCCCCATGACTTATTAACTCATTCAAATACTCATGCTTCAGACGAACCGTCCTTTTCCTTCCATTAAATAGAGTGTTCTCTGCTACGGCACTGGTTTCTCGATTATCATAATATATCGAAATGGTCGTCACCTTTAACCTCTTCAATAGAAGATCAAGCAAAAGATCTCCAGGCCACACAGCTTCATCTCCTGCAGTTTCTAGAGCAAAGAACTCAGATTCCATCGATGATTGTGCAATCATGGTATGCTTCTTAGACTTCCATGACACAGTGGCACCACCCAAGGTAAATACATATCCATCTGTCGACTTGCACTCATCTGGTTCAGAGACTTACATCTGAATATCCGTCTATCATCGAAGGAGGCACATGATTACTGACCTGGTCATCGAGCAGCTAATTATCGAACCAAGAACATAACTGCTACCAAAGGTTTATTATTTGAAGAAATTTCTGGGAAAACTCACGACAATCTCAATTCAGAGCCCGTTTATTGTAGAACAAGAGGATGTCGATGTTCTTCAAGTAGACACTAGAGAATTTCTTGTGATGCGGAAAATATTTCTCATGCCTTGTAAGGAGAAAAGTGATCATTGACTCCAAAATAATATTTTCCACTTCGGTAGTGTTATTTCTGGAAAGGTGTGCCGACTAGATGTTGTGAAAAAGTCATCTTGTAATTCGCTGTTTGAAAGCTGCAATTAATGTCGACTGAGCATCCTTCCCCTTATAAGATAACATGGCTAAGAAGAGGCATTAAGGTAATCGTTAGAGTATGTTGTCTTGTATCATTCTCTATTATATATTAGATACTATGACAAAATTTGATGTGATGCGTTACCCATGGATATTAGTCATAATATCTTTGGTCATCCTTGGATGATTGATAGGAAGACTATTCATGACGGCTACAAAAAAAAACTTATTCTTTTGTTTGCAGTGGGAAAAAAGATAATGTTGGCTCCATCCAAGGAGGTCATTCCATCAACTTTAGGCAGCCCAATTTTCCTAATTTACTCACTTATCATGATTTTTTTCGTGTTGTATGAGGTGTGGAAGTTATAAATATCTACCGCATAAATCTGAAGCAGGTGCTATTCATGACATTCCTGAAGATATGAAACCATTACTGGCTGAATATGCAGATATTTTTTATGATGAGTTGCTTAATGGTTTAGCTCCTTTACGTAAAGTATCATATTGACTTGATTCCTGGAAACACCCTGCTAAATTTACCTCACTACCAAATGAGCCCGAGTGAGCATGCAGAATTACAACTATACGTGATGGAATTGATGAAAAGGGATTTTATTCGTTAGAGCCTAAGCTCATGTGTTGTTCTTACACTCTTAGTCTCAAAGAAGAATGGTACTTAGCATATGTGTGTGGATAGCAGGACGATTAAAAAGATCACTATTAAATATTGCTTTCATATTTCACGTCTTGATGATCTTTTAGATCAAATTCCAGATGCTACTACCTTCACAAAGTTGGATTTGAAGAGTGGGATCATCAAATTCGGATTCGGCCAGGAGATGAGAAGAAAACTGTATTAAAGACACGTTATGGGTTATGTTGAACTATCAATGTATATTGTCTTTCCTTATGTTGTGATGATAACAAACTCTATTTTCCATAAGGTGCCTTGATATGTTTTGTGAAAGTGTTACAGGTTGATGAACATATACACTTATACATGGGACGCTACACAAGGAAGATTCATATCTTAATCCAATTGACTCGAAGAGAATGAAGAATCAAGTCCTAGTGAAGTCTAAGCACTTTGAGAGGCACATGGAGACATTTAGAGTTGCAATTTCTTGATGTAATCAATATGTGTGATCCAAATGTAAAGGTATGATAATCTGACATTCTTCTTATGTTTAAGAGCACCAAAGTTCAAAAGGTTCTGAAATGTTTTAAGTACTCTATTTTTAGTAATGGGACAAGTCCCATTACAAGTACAGACATTCAGAGAAATTGGGTTATTTAATTAAAGTGTGATTTTGAATTTTGATTTCATGTTGAGATTGTTTCCAATCGAGTCACGTCTTTGAAATATTTTTCTCATTTGTTTTGACTCATAAATAGCTGTTTTAAATGATACTAAAAGGAGCTTAATTATTTGTTTCCATCTTTGTGAAGATTTCGTATAATATTGATTGCTATTTAAATGTATATTTGGAAACTAAATTTTGGAAATAAATCTGCCCGGTTTCTTTTTCTAAATCACTATATGTTAAAAACACTACTGATTTTGAAAAAAACACACATGAACACGAAAGAAAAAGAACATAAACCGATTTACAACCAAGGCATTTCTGAGGATCAAAACTTACAAGTTCTTTACTTCGATTTCCATTCTTTTGAGGTTTGAAAAGGTTTTGAATTTTTTTTCAAACTCCACATCTAGTGAATTCTAAATCTTTGTCTGTTTCTAGATAATTTGCAAGTATTGGGATTGTCATAGAGCTTAAATTAAGTCTTGTATTTGATCTATTGGAGTCTGTAAGTGGAACCGATCTCAAGTGGGATGGGTAGCTAGTTAAGAGTTGAATTAGGGGTTGTAACAAGTGTAGAGTTAGGCTTGTAGAATTTGTAGCAGGTCTTGAGTTAGATATGTGAGTTTGGGTTGTAACCTAGAGGTAAGTTCAAGTGCATGGTTTGTATCCTAGAATAAGGGTCACAAACAGAAAAACTGTGTGTACTAAGAAGTGATAGTGGAGAGTTTTAAATACCCTACAGGACACTGAATTAGTCTCATAGTTAATAAGTTGTTAAGTATGGGGGATATCAGTATGAATCCTGTGTCCACTACAGCACTTAGACCATAACATAATCCAACAAACAACTAAGTTTAAGTTGTCAATTGGAATTGGAATCATCGCTGCTTGACTATCATTGATTACTATACTACAAATGTCACTCAATTTTGTTATGCCAATTAGTCTTATTATTAAAGTTTGAGCATTGGTACTGATCCCAATGTTTATTCCGCTGCACCGTTTGATTTTTGTGTGTTGTTTGTGAAAAAGCTTCAATAGGGACTATCAGGTTATTTGAATGGCTTGCTATGCCAATCAGATTGTCTAATGCTCCTTCGACTTGTATACGATTTATGACTCAAGTATTGAAACCATTTTCGGGTCGTTTTACAGTCATATACTTTGATGACATACTGGTCTTTAACAGGTCTTTTGAGGAGCATATTCAACACCTTTGTTCAAGGCTGAGCGACTATATCTAGCACCAGAAAAACTTTCTTTCATGCAGGCAAAGGTCATACTCTTGGCCTTTGTTATTTCTAGTGAAGGAATAATGGTAGTTGATTCGAAGTTTCGAGCAATCAAAATTGACTGACACCTACATCTATTTTTTAGGCTTGTAGTTTAATGCCTGAAAAAAGGTGTAGTTGAATGAAACTATTCTACACAACATAGCTTTTAACAATTGAAGCATAAGCTAACCACTACACCTATCTTGGCACTGGCCAACTTTGAACTTGTTTTCGAAGTTCATTCTGATGCCTCTGTAGCTTGGATTGGAGCTATCCTTAGTCATGGAAGTCGACCCGTTGCATATTTTAGCAAGAAACTTACTAGACCAAAGTTGAGGTATAGCGTCTATGATCTAGAGTTTTATGTTGTCGTTCGTGCCCTTGATCATTAGAGATCTTATTTTATTCATCGTAAATTTATTCTATGTACTAACATTGAGGTATTGAAGTTCTTTATAGGGCATCAAAAGTTGAAGTATCGACCAGCAAGATGGTTAGAATTCGTGGAGGACTATACTTTCAAAATAAAGCATAAAGCCGGAACAATAAACCAGGTTGTTGATACGCTTAGTCGAAAGCGCAACCTGCTCTCCCTTATGCGAAATAGCACTCCGAGTTTTGACTCATTCACGAAGTTAAATGTTGTTGATCCACACTTTTCCAAGTTTATACAAGATGTCAAGACCAATCATTAGAGAAATTTGATTTGATATGGGGAGAGGGATAGAGTTTAGAGAAAGGATTGGTTATCAATTTTGAGTCGTTCCATGGAAGACTTTCTCTAAGATGTTATTTGCCCCCATTCGTAATGAATTTGCTTAAGCTTACAGACAAATTGTCCATCGGGATAAAAAGCCTCAAAGAGATCATTGAATAATAATTCCATGATTTTCATAAATTCCATCGCGAACTTGATGATATTGAATCCCTTGTCTCTCAATATACAAAGGAAGAAGATAAGAAAATCTCTTCATTTTCAAACAAACAGGGGTAGAAGAAGAACTAGTGTTTGTATCAATGAGTTTGTTATATATAGTAAATTTTTAAAGATATGTGTTTTCATAAAAAGATAATTCTCAAAATATTTATATATTTATATATATTCACAAATAATACAACTTTGAAAGATATCTTTCATGAAAATAATATAAAACTCATGGTACATTGTATTACAAGCAAATAATTATACTAAAGTAAAACAATCCCCCACTTTTGATTGTAATATAAATAGTTCTCTCATCAACATCATCGCAACGAAAACATGCATAAGAAAGGTGACTCGTAGACTTAAACCTTTCGTTAGTATAAACTCCTCAAAGTCACATCGAATTGGTTGTTGTCCGTAGATTAAACTAGCAATCCATATGACATGACCGGAGTCACCACATAAAAGAAATCACCTACCTTTATTTAAGAAGTTTATCATGTTCGAGCACTATTAAAGTCATGTTTTTCTCCCCATGTCTCGTGAATCTTCTACAGAGCAACCCATAACTCCTTCAAGAAGTGGCACACTTCTATGTTCACATAGGTGAGGTTATATACCTCTGTTACTAGAGCACAATAATTAACCTCATTAAAAGTTATAAAAACTCATCCTCAAAGCATAACATAATCGTATTACCATCTATTTTGGGGCAAAACTTGCGACAATATAACAACCAATCATAACAACTTATTTATATCACATTAAACCTAAAGGATACGGGTATTTCCTAAGTTTGGTTACAATCTCTATTGGTTTACAATGGTTTGAGCCCCATTCCAATTTAATTTCGTTATCCCTAGGTTAGTAAGAGGATTAGTCAATTATTAATTGACTTTCTATCAGATACCATTTGTATCAATTTCTCTAGAGCTCATGTCATTGACTTATAAGTTTAGGCTTAATATTCAACTGGGTCTTCAAGCACATGATACTCTTTCTTTTTCATTATCATAATATAATGATACATAATTTATGAGTTTAAGACACAATTTGGTGTCCATCAATTTCCATTCTCTTGCAACATAGAGAAATGACATTCCTCAATAGAAGTCATAATAATGTAATTGTCTTACTTGTTATTTTTCAACTTCTTTCATGATGTTAATTAAACATCTTTATCAATGTTTTAGAATATTCTTCTTAATGTTATAAAGCATCTTTCTAGATGCATATGGAACATCCTCCTTGATGTTCGAATAACATCATTCTTGATGATATTAAACAATATATACCCCTATTATTCAAGATAATCTTGAAATTTAAGGTTCTATCACGTCTCTTGGTAGATTTAAATTTTCATAATGATAGTTCATGTGAGTCAGAACACTCGGGGGGAGGGGGATTAATTGAATATTGAAACTTTTTACAAACAACACACAATAATCAAGCAGTATAGTGGAATAGATCGATAATGGGATCGGTACCAATGCTTAAACTTTGACAATTAGTATTATTAACTTAACAAAGTTAAGTAACATTTGTAGTAGATTATCCAATGAAAGTCAAACAACAGTGATTTCAATTCGAATTTACAACTTAACCTCACTTGTTTGTTTGATTATGTTGTGATCTAGGTGCTGCAATTAATGAATGATTTGTCAAGCAGAATTAACCAGCGTAAAATAAATGGACATGAGATGTATATTGATATCCTCGTAGTTAACAACTTGTTAACTATGAGACTAATCCATCCCCCGTACGGTATTTGAAACTCTTACACTATCTCTTCCTAGCACACACAGTTTTCGTGTTTGTAACCCTAACTCTAGAATACAAACCATGCATTTGAACCTATTATGAGATTACAATCCAACCTCACAGATCTAACTGAAGACCTGCTACAAACTCCACAAGCCTAACTCTATACTTGCTACAACTCCTACTTCAACTCTGAACTACCCACACATCCCACTTGGGATTGGTTTCACTTACAAACTCAATAGATCGAATACATGACTCTATCTATGCTCTAAGATAATCACAGCACTGTCAATAATCAAGGAGCAAACAAATAATCACAGCACTGTCAATAATCTAGGAGCAAACAAAGGTTTAGAGTTCACCTGATATGCCTTTTGAAAATAGAATTTAAAACATTTTCAAACCTCAGAAGAATGAAAATCAAAGTGAAAAACTTATGACCTTTGATCTCCAATTGATTCACTTGGTTTTAAAGTGGTTTGTGTGTTTCCTTCTTCGTGTTCATGTTTCACTTTTCAAAATCACTAGAGTTTTCAATATATATTCATTTAGTGATGAGAAATCATGCATATTTGTTTTCAAATATACGTTAAGTGTAAATCAATATTATGCAAAATCTCCTTAAGGATGGAAACAAATAATCATGTCTTTTTCCATATCATTGAAACCAGTCATTTTTGAGTTAAAACAGATGAAAAGATCTTCTAAAATCATGATTTATTCGAAAACAATCAAACATGAAATCAAAGTTCAAAACCATACTTGATTTAATTAACTCAACTTTTGAAAACTCCTAGTTGTAACGGGTACCATTACTGAAAACCGATCATTTTGAAACTTGTTGATTTTGGTGTTCCCAAATACTTAAAAGGGTGTAAGATTATCATACCTTTACTTCCAAAAAATCACGAATACCATAAAATTATAATATTTTCTCCATAATTATTCTCTTTTCCTCCCGCCACCTCATATTTTCGGGCATCTTTAATTGGATTTAAAGTTAAATCAAAATCAATTTTAAGTCATTTTATAATGTTGGAAAGGTTGTTTGATATTCTTTTAACTATAATCTTCAATAGTTTTTCTCGTTAAAGTTATAGATTATTTGAATCTAGTTTTCTCCTCGATTAAGACATCAAAACTAGCTTTGATTAAATAAAATAATTTAAGTCGTTTTTCTACCAAACACCAAACTACTTACTCCCTTCATCCCATAACAAATGCCACAAATTAATTGGTACGAGATTTTATATCGGTGTTAAAGTTTTATGGAATTTGATAAAAAAAAAATTTTGTGATACTCGAGATTATTGTAAGAGTTATGGAAAGAGATAATATATGTAGTATAATTGAATTTGATTGATTTTGTATGTTTTTACATAAAATTGGTGCAAAATGTTTTCATATGCCTCTCATTGTGCTCCACTCCACCCGGAGTTGTTTCTTTAAATCTTTTCAAATCAACTGAAGTAGGATGTGAATCTTCCTTGTGAAATATCTCATGCATGAGTCTATATGTTCATTAACGTATCACACTTACAAAATAAAAATAAAAAATCAAGGCATCTTATGAAAAATTGATTTTGTTATCATAAAAATATAAGAAAAGTCAATATGCACATGACAATTCAACGTAACATAAAGGGTATGAAATCAATTTTTGAATACCATTTATGTATTAATATTAACACTATTCGAAAAAAATTTCAGATGGAAAGTATTCCTGACACGTGTAGGAGTATTTAAAATGTGTGACTGTCATGTCATAATTAATATATTGAGCAAGATAACTTTTCTCTCACACATAGCACAACACAAGAGCATAACACAAGGTACATCGCCACAACTGTAATTAGTCCCATAGATATAGATACATGATAGCTCACAGCACACAAGGAAGTGAAATTCCTATTTACTTCAAATCTAAGCCAATTTATTAAATATCATCTCATATACTCCTTTCATTTCATAATTTGTATAGCGGCACTTACTTTGAAATATTCGATTCTTATTTTTAATGATGTAAAAAAATTCTTAAATTGTATCATTAGTGATTCATAATAATTTTATAAAAAATAATAATTAATCATATTAAATTAAACCTAAAATAATAATAATAATATCACATACAATAGTATCTTCTTCGAGATTTTAACTTATACATAATTCAATAAGATTATTTCTTTAGGAAACTCAAGAATGAATTGTCACGTGCAATCACAAAAAGTAACCCAAAATGATTATTTGTGCGTACAGTGAATGACAAAACCACATGTTTATCTTAGTATACAATAGTGAATAATAATAATAATAATAATAATACAAGATTTTCTATTTTTTATTGGATCAAAACCCAATAGTATGTTTTTTTGAGAAAGGATTCATTATCGGCTTTGAGTTGTGTTCATGGAATACTTTTTTAAGATGTTATGTGTAATACTCAAAAGTTTCGTAAGTTAAATATACGTAAAATACGTATATAGTTTCGTATTAGCATATACATAAAGCACATATTAAATGAACGCAAAAATAAAGATAACGAATAGGAAATGTTATAACGTAACGACTGATGTTATATGGCACAAATAAATATAACATATGGATAACGTTATAATACGTAAATAAAGATAGCATATGGATAACGTTGTAACTTTACAACGTTGTACATCACGGTTTTAATCTCAGAAATTTTGAAATATTATATGAAATATGATATTGATATTTTTTAAACTAATTAAATTAGTACAGATTAATTATTGAAGCACCAATATTATAAAATTAGGATAAATAACAAAATATTCGGATTTTGCGAAATTGTGTGTGTATATAATATTGCGTCTGACAGTATTTTTTTCCGAATGAGTTACCCTCAGCCAATGGCTTTTCACTCCCATCATTGCTCTGCTCTATCCCTTGATGATTTTTAAAAGAGCTCATACACACTCATCCTCCTCATTTCCTTTCTCTTCTGCAGAAACCAAATCGAAACCATCACTCACCCTCGTCATCCACCAGTCTCACCACCATCTCCACGCACCACCACGGCCACCAACACGAAACCCTCCGGCCACCATCATCATCAACATCTTCTCCGTCATCGTGCCTCATCACCATCACCGAACACGCCAACCACCAGCACGCACCAACAACCCGACACCACCACGCCTCCCCACCATCACCATCGCCGCATCATCCTTGATCACCCACCATCACCATCTCGAGATCATCATCATCCTCGCAACCATCATCCCACCGCCAACACCATCGAACATCATCAACACCATCATCTCCCCTTCGACTTCGCCGAACCAAAAACCGAACCCAAACACCATCACCATCGTTCCACCATCACACCACCACGTTTCTATTTAAATTGACTAAATAATTTTCCTTTTTCATGCGATTTCTCTCTTTTTTTTTTTTTTTTTTTGAATTAATAGTTATTGGGTGGATCATTTGTTTTGTCTTAGATTTCGAATAGACAAGAGTAAATAAGAAAAGAAAGGAAAGGACTATCGTATTATGTATGTAATTATAATACCTCGTCTCTTATACTGGCTGAATATTTTATGTACCATGATTGACATACTTTAATTATTTATGATGATCTTTCCAAACATGCACAAGCTTGTTGACAAATTTCTCTTCTATTACGAAGAACTCTAAACACCACGACGCCATCACCACAAACGACCAAGGACAACCACACAAGCCACCACCAGCTCGCCACCATCCTCTCTCTAACTCCTTCCTCATCTTCAACCACAAGCCACCATCGCACATGCTAACGACCTATGTCGTCGCCGTCATTTGAGGCCATTAACCACCTTCCCAGATCACCGGAGAGCGCCCCAGAAATGCCACAGCTGTTCTCTTTCTTCCCCTCCATGACATCGCTACCATCACACCATCCTCATCGCCACCCTCAACAACCACGATCCGACGTCCCCGCCTTTGGCAACAACCTCCGACGATCACCAAAAACCCTTCCACAACGAGAAACAGCAGCCCTAAAGCTCCCCTTGATCTACCCTACGAGCCACCATCAAGAAACTGTGGTATCCCGAAAATATCATGATAAATTTTGTCTCAATGAAAATAATATATTATTACACGTTATAATTTATATAATCTTGTTATAAAATTCGTTTATTTAAATTAAGATAAAAATATATTAAATATATAAAAAATTAAATCATATCACTCAAACACGGATCTTTTTGTTTCAAAACTTCCATTCGCATTCCCCCACTTTCTCACTTCACCCACCCCACTCCCGACTCCACTCCCATCTCCATCCACACCTTCACTTCATCTTTATTTACTCTCATTTCTTCATTTGCCTCGCCATCTCACGCACAACCAAGCTCCATCTCCTTATGGATTCAGGAAGAGGGACACGACCGAAAAAACTTGGCTTCATCATCCAAGATCACGTACGGTTCAAGCCGTTGACTTTTGGAGTTTGTCTTGCCATCGTTGGTTTAGGTGAGGGAGGTGAGCTTCTTAATTAGAAATTTTGTGAAAAAATCATAAACTCTGAGATAAATCCGGATTTTAGTATATGTTAAAGTTTCATATGTTTATTTTTTAATGGATTTAATAAATCATAATTCGCAATTATAAATCTTAAGATATAAATTAAAACATATGAATTTATCAGTCTATAAAAAATTGGTTATAAGGATGAATTTATATCACTAGAAAGATATTGAAGTGTAGTTTTAATAAAAGTTTACAAATTAGGATTTGAAGTTAAGTACAAAGAATTATGAGATGATTAATGAAAGAAGGTCAAACTGTTTGATTTAGCAGAAAACATAACTTAATCGAATAAACTGTTATTATCCGTAAAGATTTATGATGAAAATTTTAATTTATTGAAAACATTATGAAGTCTATTTTATACAAAATTTTACGGATTAATTTTCAAAGTGATATACAAGAAGTTATAGACTTAAACGCGTCGAAGGATCATGACAACCTCATTGCTCTTATTTTCATGACCAAAAAATGAAATGAAAAAGAATGAGAGTTCCATGATCAACGATTGAAGAAGGGAAAAGAAAATACAACTCAGTGTGTGAGTGTGTGCATAAGGCCGTGTACGTGAGTGATGGAAGGAGTTTAAAGATAGGAAGCATATGAACTTAATTGGAAATGAAACTTACATGGAATGTGTGTTTACTTTTAGTGGTATGAAAGAAGGAAGACTATTAAAATGAAGAAGGAATGAGATGGTGTGCACACGTTCCCTGGAAGTGTCGTGAAGAAGGGAAAACAAAAGGAGTAAAGGGTAGACATACTAAATAAGAAAAGGGAAACAAATGTGGTTAAGGATAGTTATAAAGGAATTTAGAGGCGAATGTGGTCAAATTAAGAAATGATTCTATTAGTAAAAGGCTATGTTGAACACTTGTGATTTTAAAAAGTTCACAGAAGAGTGTATATTTCAGATCTATGAAACTATATTAATGCGAGTTCTAATTTTATGATATAGGTCCTGAAGACATACGCAGACCTTTAGAGACGCAGACGATGTGTCTTGTGAAGGATTATGTCGAAAGGTAATATTTAGATTTATTGTGTTGGATGATGCATATTATTATACCATGAGTATAATAAAATGAATTTGAATCTTTGGGTATAGTCGCTAAATATGGCTGACGTAAAATAATGATTGTAAATGTTGTGTGTTGTGTGCTAAATATTGAATTATGTGGAGTACTGTTGCATGTTGTGTGCTATGCACTGTAATTACTGTCTGATGCTGAAAACTATTTGGATTGAATTATATTTCATAAATATGTGAATATCTATCTCACTACTAATATGTTGGTTGTGAGACTCAGATGGTAGAGTTATATTGTGATAGGCATGCTGAGTTGTGAATGAGACTGGCCGGGAGGAATGCCTATGAGTATTCACCTTGCATGTATGCAGTGATCCGGTAAGATCGTTTTGCTTTGATGGGATATTCATTGCAGGAGACCCAAGACTTCAGATAGGGCTTGGCCTCCTTATTGATGACCGTGCAACAAATATAAGTAATTAAAGATAGACTCTGAGTTTAGTATACTTCCAATAACATATTGGGACATTCCCGAGATGAGATATGCATGAACTTATAAATGATTGGAGTTGGAGAGGGAGGAGTATGTTTAGTGAGGTGATGTTGTTTGGTTCGATACTTGCTTGTGAAACTATGTTGTCTGAAAAATATGCTTATTATAATAAAGTGAAGTAGATGATCTATGCGATTAGTCTGCTCTGATTCACTGATGTGTTGATTCCAAAGTATTGGAATATATGATCTTAAGTGATCAACCTTTCTTCTTTTCTATCTCTCATGCATCCCCTGAAAAGGTATCCCTTTTTTACTTGTTTACATGACACATGCACATCTTAATGTTATTAATTCTTTCATGTTTGACACATACTTGGTTATGGGTCCTTAATGAGTCGTAAAATTTGACACATAAGTATCCAAGTGTCCATAAGTAGGTAGTCTCCCTTTGACATATATTAACTTTTGTGTCATCACATTATTGGTCGATTCCTTTAATGTCATTCTCATTCTCATGCATGTTTCCATCTATGATACTTGAAGAAACATATGGTGTATTACATATGCACGTAATTGCATTCATTAGGATATGAAAAACTATTTTAATGTTATCCACGATCCCAGAATGTCCTGGGTGTGTTGCGTATGTATGTTTAGTGTGATGATACGATGAGTTATGTTTAACCATATGGTTTATGTATAAAAGGATACTAAATATATAATGGGGGATCGGGTTGTAATTATAAGACTTGACATTAGGATCGAGATCGGGGATAAATGTTTTACATGCTTAAAATGTGATGTAGGGTATTGGAATTGAAATTGAAATGGGTTAGACTATACGCCATTATAGCATATACACCCCTCTCAAAAAATAATTAAAAATGACCTTTAATACATAAATAAAAAGGACACGAGAACGTAGAGTTTTGTTGCATTATCCTTATGAAATGAACGAATGAAAAGTGAATCACATAATGTATGTGTCCTTCAGTTCGTGGATCCAAGTGGATCGTTGTTTGGTCGTTTGGAAACCTTGTGAACATGTGTATTAGTTTTTGGACTTTGAATATGTCTTTCCCTTGAATTATCATAATGGGCAAGTAGGGACTAGTTAGGGAGGAGACGATAGTGTACTCGTCCCCTTCACATGCATGTAGCGATGGTAAAAAGTTTTGTGGTTAGTGTCACGGGTGACTCTCTATAGGGAGGTCCTTCTCAATGTAGGTAGCGCGAGCCGCATTGAATAGAAAAGCGCATAGATGATGCGAACTGGAATGAAAACGAGTGTGTGTTTCAAATAGACTTGTTCGGTTGACGATTGACATCTTTTTATTTAAATTCGAGTCTCTCATATCTATTGGAGGGGGGGGAGTCTTACGAGTTCAGTCATGAATCTTTAAATAAATATGAAGGAAATACACTTAAATGAAATATGAATACGTATAAAATATTATAAACGATACTGTTTTATATAGCATTTAAGTTTTCTATTAAAATATAAAAATATTTTCAGAGACTATCAACGGTTGTCATGACCGTTAGCGAAAGTCCCTTGTAAATGAAATTTCTATACTTTAGATTATTGAGCTTCTTTTACTCATAGGCTATATGTTTCGTTTGCAAGTATGACTTTAGATGTTCTTGGAGAGTCATAGTGCGAGACTTGCGTTGCATATAGCTTGTTATGTCTTCTTTCGAAATAATGTATCGGTTTGAATTTATTTTGGACAATAAGTAACTGAACTTGTAGTACTTAAGGTTACTAGAAGGATCATTAATATAATTCGTAATAATTTGGTTACTGGACATAATATGTAACCTTACGAAATGTATGCTTTCTGTTGTCATAAAATAGTATAATTGTTTAGTTGTTTTCCTTGTCTTCTATACCTAAGACTTGTTCAGGTTGTTAGCCTTCCTTTGGATTAAGTGGGTCCTTAACAGTATTACACAGTGTCGGCTTAAGTTGGACGACGGGACGTAATATATTTTCCTCCATTCGTAATGAATTTGCTAAGGGTTATAGACGAATCATCCTCCAAGATAAAACAAAGCCTTAAAGAAGATTATTTGATAGCAATTCCATGATTTTTATTAATCCATCGTGAAACTTGATGATGTCGAATTCCTTATCTCTCAAACAGACAAACGAAGAAGATAGGAAAATCTTTCTATTTTTTTTAAAATAGAGGAAGAAGAAGAAGTAAAGTCTGTATCAATGAGTTTGAAATAAATATTAAATCTCCAAAAACATGTCTTTTTATAAAAAGGCATTTCTAAAAAATATTTCTTTTATTTAAAATAAGTGTATATAAATATATGTGTGCATAAAATCACAAAGATGGAGTGTTTGTAGTCGTTGTTACGTTGTCTTTTGTAGCATATATATATGTCTCTGTGTGTGTATGTATATATGTATATATCGAAAATACATCTATGTTATAACCCAGCGTAGAGCTGCTGTAAATGCTATATGTTGATAATTTTATACTGTAAGTTGAAAAATATATATTGTAAGTTACTAAATATGCATAATCAGTCTTTTAGTGTATTTTATAATTAAAATTTGATTATATATATTTAACAAATAACAATATGAATTTTTCAAGTTATAGTATAAATATCTCAAAATGTTGTTTATGACAGTTAATATACTGTCTTTTACAACACCAACGACTTCATATTATGAAATAATATAACTTTGAAAGGTATCTTTCATCAAAATAATATGAACCTCATGATACATTATTTTACGATCATATAATTGTATTAAAGTACAACACCAACATCATGTAATTTATATTCTTGTGGATGGACTCTTATTTTGGCAATAGATTGTGTATTTCGGACTGTTCATTACGTTTGAAAATTACTATAGAGGTCCATGGAGAAGGGCACTTTGGCCGGGACGAGACTCTTCACTTGGTTGCATCGCTTTTTTTTTTTTTTTTTTTTTGCTGCACCTGACAAAAGATGTGCAAGGCTCTGTGCGCCGATGCAAAGTATACCAGATGTTGAAGGGACATAGCACTAACGTTGGACTCTATTTGCCCCTAAGAATTCCAAAGGCGCTTTGACTAGACTTGACCATGGACTTTGTTCTTGGTTTACCTCGTACTCAAAATGATATGGGTTCCGTGTTTGTAGTTGTTAATCGTTTCTAAAAAATGGCTCATTTTATTCCTTGCAAGAAAACCATGAAAACATCTCAAAATTGCTAATCTTTTTTTCATCAGAAGTCTTCAAACTTCATCGTTTACCGCACACTATTACTTGTGATAGAGACACAAAGTTTCTTAGCCATTGCTGGAGCCAGTTGTGGAAGAGTTTAGGCACAAAGCTGCAATTCAGTTAAGTTTTTCATCTCAAAAGGATGGTCAAAAAGAGGTCGTGACTCGCTCCCTTGGCAATTTATTACGAATCTTTATTGGAGATAATCCTTGTACATGGGCACAACGACTGCCAATGGCTGAATTTACATTCAATAGTTCTATAAACCGTTCAATTGGTCTCAATCCTATCATGGTGGTGTGTGATCATCCGCCATGACAGCATTGGATCTTGCACAAATTCTTTTCCAGGGAAGCGTCATGTTAAAGTTGAGGAAATTGCTACATAGCAGCATGTTTATGACAAAGTGCTCCAAGAAACTTGAGGCAGTCACAGCTGCATGTGAGCAAAGTGATGATACACGACGTCGAAAAGTTTTCTTTCAGCCCGGTGATTTTGTTTGGGCTTTTTTACTGCCAGAGCAGCGGGTTCTTGTGGAAAGCTGTCTGATCGAAAGATTCGACCTTCAGAGGTCTTGGAAAGTATTAACAATAATGCTTATCGTCTGAAGTTGTCATCTCATATTCGAACACATGGCGTGTTTAATGTTCGTCACTTGACTCCATACTATGGTGATACTTCTGATGACGGGGCAGAATTCTTGTCAAGCGGGGGAGAATGATGCAGGTGCACATATGAAGAAACAATTGGAAGCACGTCTGCATCTTCTGAAACAAATTCGTCATTCAAGTCGTGCTCGTCGTCCTAACTCACGTTATGCTTAATTATTGTTATTTTATTGATTGCTTCTATTTTTAGTTTGTTGGATTTGCTTAGTTTGTTTTTCAATTCCTATATTTTAGTTGTCACTCTGGTCATGTCCTTGTTTTTCGCCTGTGAGCATTTGATCCTTCATATAGCTGCTGGTTTAGGATCAATCTGATGGTGTGTGTGGTGAGATTCAGAAATAATCTTTGGTGGGACAAATATCCCGTTTTCTTGTTTTTCTTGTTTATTGATAGCTTATAGGTAAAAGTCAGGGGTGTTTCGCCTAACACAAACACATAAATGTGTTTGTACCAACAGTGCAAACGTGTTTTTAACCGATGGAAGATGAACAGTGCGGTCAAACAGTGAAAATGTGTTTTTACTTTTCTCCATGTCAAGGTCAGACCTAACGTACTCCCCCCAAATCTTGACATGGTTTCAGATCACATGGCTCTTTTCCTTATCGGGTTTTTTCTTTGATTTGCATTCGAGTTTCTTCTTATCGTCACCAGATCTCTTGCTTCCAATGAGATTTCTAACCTCATCCCTATTGTATGAGATGACATTTTTAGCATTGACTCATTTTCCCTTTCCAAGGCACCGGGCTCCTTGCGTTCCAGATCCAAATTATCTTGTGGATCAAGAATAGTGCTCGATTCGATATGGCGGCTATCATTTCCTCTACGCTCTCTACGCGTCCTTCCATTTCGACGATCTCGCCATCGTCGTTGCCTGACTTCGCCATTATTGGAGTTGGGGGAACCCGGAACTTGTAATGGTATGCGTAAAGTTGAGGTACATGGAATTGTCTCTCCTGTCGTAGGTGACGAATAACCAACACCACCAGTTGACTCTGCTTTTACTACGCTTGTAACGGGTGACGCAGACACTGCCACACCTTCTGGTTTTTCGAATCTTGCTAGGAGAGAGACTGGTTCGGCTAACTCCAAACTAATTTTGTAAAGGCGATTTGATATGCGTTTCACGAACATCAACAACTTGTTGTTGTCATACACCTTTATGACATCTCCCACCATATTCACCTCGCTCTCATTCTCTGTCATCTGTCCAATGCTGATGATATTAGTGCAAAGTTTGGGAATGTAGTATACCTCATGGAAGGTATACTGATCTCCATTTTTGCACTGGAACACGATCGTTCCTTTACCCATGACCTGAACAACATTGTCATCGCTAAGCCTCACCTCCCCGGTGATCTTTTCATCAAGTTCTTGGAACATTTATCGTGGTCCCGTCATACGATTACTGACACTGATGTCTCGGTACCAGATATCCTTAGTTGATGTCTTTTCCTTGTAATGATGAAACACTTTCACCCCCCTTTCTTCTCTAGGTTGTATGACGTCTTGCTGCTTAGCTTATGTCTCCTCCTGAGACATGAAAAACAATAACGATGACTCGTCCAGGACAGCGTATGTGTACTGCCTCTCGTTATGAGTGAACATTTGATGTATGGCATCTTGCTGCGGCACTACGAATCATAGTGTCTCATTTTCCAGCAATTGAAACATTTGATGTGACTTTTGTCATGGTTGTTGTTGACGGTGCTTCCCGTACATTCTTAGTGCACTGTATAATTGCCGTCTCGACCGCTACCGGTGTTCTAAGGTGTCGGATCCGTATTCTTGACCAGATGATGAAGTGTTATTTCTTTGGGATGCCTGTCGCTCGTTACGAGTGAACATGAGTTGACTCTCACCACTACCGGTCTTCTCACGAAGTCGGGATCTCTCCTCGAACGTCTTCAATCATCCTATGGCCTACTCGAACGGCATCGTCTCAAGATCAAAAAATTGTTCGATCCTGACAACAACTGTGAAGTATCTATCAGGTACACAGTCGAGTAACTTGTTGACTAGTGCAGCATCGTCAAGGTCTGCACCAAGACTTAAAACCTCCTGGACATACCGCTGAGTTTTCCGACGAACTCATCAATGGACTTCTCTTTCTTCATCCGCAAACATCAAATTCACTCTTCAATTTCTGCAACCGAGCGTTCTTTACACGATCGGCACTCAGGTACATCATCTTCAAACTTTCCTAAATTTCTTTCGTCGTCTTCTTCTTCGCAATCTGAAGTAGAACATCTTCGGAAATTGCCTAGAGGATATAAACACGAGTCTTTTTATCTTTTTTCAAAAATAATAGACATTGTTTGGATTTAGAAAAAACCCGTTTTTTTAAATTTACTAAAAGAAAACATTTTTAAGCATATAAAAATCCCTTGAAACTCTCTTCTTCTTTTTCACTCAACCGTTTCCCTTTTTTTCACACTTACATACAATACGCTTCCCTTCTTTTTTCTTTTTTTTTTTAAACAAACGAATCTTTTCCTTTTGACGCGTCTTTTTTGTTCACGCCTCCAGAGCTTTCGTCCTCTCTTTTTTCAATCACGGGTGCTTTTTTTTTTCTTTACACTCCTCCCGACACACCACCAAAATTGCACTCAGAAGGAACCTCCTCTTTTTTTGAAAAAACCACATAGCTTTGCTTTTGACTTTCACAGAGAAAAAAAAAAACTTCACACCTTTCCTTTTCACACTCCTCTTCTCACGCCTCACGCCTCTTCTTCTCCATCAATTTCCTCCTTTTTTTCCTCCTGTCGCCAATTCCGAAAAGATGGGCGATTCCGGGGTGGCGACGCTCACGAAACCGGCTCACCCGCAAGAGGAGAATCAAGGAGACTAAGAGCCGATGGATCCGACTGGGACGAGTGGAATTACAGGGATTGATATGATGTTGAGGAGTGTGTGAAGGGTGGGCGCAACTGGAATGAGGACAACGGCGACCGCGGCGAGTGTTGTCTCTCTAGCAGAAACGACGACACCTTTCCTGGCGACGATCAGGGGCTGCAACCAGCGACGGTGCTGGGAATGGATGTGACGGTCCTAGCAAGGTACTTAGCTGAGCCTATCTTGTCGGCTGCCACCTCGTCCGATATTTCCTCGACCGGGTATGTGTATACCATCTCCTGCTCTGATACCAATTGTTAGCTTAGGATCAATCTGATGATGTGTGTGGTGAGACTCAGAAACAATCTTTGATGGGACAAATGTCGCGTTTTCTTGTGTTTTTTGTTTATTGATCTCCGTCTTTGATACATCTCAATGAACTGAAGCTAAGCTATTTATAGGTGAAAGTCAGGGGTGTTTTGTCTAACACAAACACATAAACGTATTTGTACTAACAGTGCAAATGTTTTTTTACTGATGGAAGATGAATAGTGTGATCAAACAGAGAAAACGTGTTTTTGCTTTTTTCAATATCAATGTTAGGGCTAACAATAGCATGGTAATGAATAGACATGAACTCAATTTTTCGTATTGCACTTTTTTTATTCTATTGCATTATACATGAGTCTATAAGAACTCTTTTTTTCAGATCTCGAAGAATCTGATTTGTAGCCTTGAAAAGATACTAACGGGTCTTGAAGAACCTTGATTCTAGCCTTAGTTGGCTATTTTGTGTTATTCCTCCATGAGCCACCCTCGCCTCCTCCGCCACCGTTGTTACCGTTATGTCGTTATCCTCGTCCTCGTCGTTGTCTTCTTTTTAGAGATCGTCGCCATATCTTGATCTTTACAACACGTATCACTGAAATTCGATCTCTATGGAAAATGTATTAGTAGACGTACTAATATCAAGCAGACATACTAGTAGCTCTAATAAAAAGCCGACAGATATATTAGGAGACATACTAGTAGTTTCTTGATGATACCTTGGTTTAAATTGAGATTCTCCATTTTTCTTTATTTGCACTTATTATTGTTTAGAATATTTGTAAAGAAACAAAAAACTTATATTCTGTTTGAAGTCAACATCCCTATCATGTGTGACATCATGTACTTGCTCTGTCCCAAATTACATATGATTGTTTGAGCGAAGATTTATATTTATTGTATTTATACTTTGTTAAAAAAAATATTTTTATAATGCCAATGAGATTCAATTATAACGGGTGAGAGAGAAAATAATAAGATGCATCAGCATCAATGAAGAAACAGAAGCGATATGCATCATCGTTAATGAAGAAACAGTAGCCAACATTGGCATCAATGGGAAACCTATCGGCATTAATAAAGTAGCAGCTAGATGCATCAGCATCAATGGAAAAACGGTAAACCTCATGATCTGTTGAAAAGCGGGACAGGGATAAGAATGACACTTAACTTATAGAGCGAGTTTCCAACGATATCCACGGTGTCAAGGACTCACTATTAGAGTGAGTTTCAAACGATGTCGGCAGCACCAAGGACTCATACCACCCTCCAGAATATCACGCTCCAGGGCTCATGCAAGTTTAGCACCCACGCAGCCTGTCCTTCCCACTTCAGCGAAAATTTTGCTGCACAAGTCAATCTAGAGTTCACCCACAAATCAAAGCCAGATAATAGCTACTTGATCCTCTTATTCGAGAACATGAAACAGAACTATGTTTGGTTTACGAGCAACCTACCTCTTTTTACGCATAAAAGACCCAAGATATCGTTGAGCTGAGGGTTCCTGGTAAAGGAGGAACACAGCACGGGATTCCCAAGGTAGCCGGGTCACAAGCATAACGATCAAGCTCCAAACCTGAACTCCTTCCAGGTTGTAGCACTCATTGACATTAATTAGTTCTAAAATTGAGGATTACTTAGCTGTGCTTTACAATGTCTATTTATCCCATACGGAAAACAAATTACAAAGAAAAAGCAGCTCCCAGATGTCAAAGATTATGGCGATGGCCTTGATAGTTAATTCAAATCACAGCTGTTCAAATGACGAACTTAGTTAACACTAATCTCACATCCATATGAAGAAATTCCTCTCTAGTTGCCAAATTAACAATAATAATGGACACCACACTGTAAACTCTACCATTAAATGATGCTAATGCTACAAAAACTGGCAATATTACAAGAAATGTCATTTGTGGCAAGATAAAACAGTACCTGCACACTGGAGGAAAATGCTGGGATCACCTCCACTTGTCTCTCAATTCTTTTCTTTCAGACAAGATCCAGGTCGCAAAAATTGCTGCTACAAGAACGACGATCGTGAGTAGTAGAAGAGCATAGCTGAAATCCTCCGTCAAAGAATCATATGTCCGAGACGGTGCAAGATGGGTGAAGAATAAATCAACTCCATATGCAAAGACGAGAGTTGTAGACTCCAGCTTGGCAGGTACTGTGATAATGTCTCTGAGACCTTCTACTTTGAGGGCATGGGTGACATAGGACTGCAAAGACGGTAAATAGGAGAGAAATCATCAGCAGAAGTAATAAGGATGAGTTTAAGCACACATGAGTCAAATAGTGACCTTCCGCCATGAATTAAGAGCATGGTATATATGCTGTTAGGTAGTGATTAGACAACAATTTTATACGGTAAAACTATAAACAACAGAATAACTGATTAAACCCATGCAATATTAAGCTGAATGAGGCAAAAAGCCAAATCAAATAGCCACGAAAGATCAGATCACCAAGCATCTTTGATCCCTTACACGAATGCTGAGACATACAGTACAAGCTTGAAACTACCGAGGATTAAGATCAAGTATAAAGCAGCTAGAAACTGGTAGGAAAGAAGTTGAGGGAAGTTATTCCAGTCAAGAAAAAAGAAAAATCTAAAAACATTTATTGAACAAGACATGGGAAGAACACAAGTTCCATATCGAAGAGTGTAAAAGGATGATTGTATGAAAATAAAAGAGCCCCATCAGATGAATTGTACCTGCGAATAATGTGCATGAAAGAGTTGCTACTTGTTTGTGGTCTTACCTCATACCAGAGAAACTTGAAATAGCCTAAAGTATAAATTGACTTTATCAATGATACTGATAGGAATGCTTGTTTGTCTGCATTACTAATGCTATTTCTTCAGGTGTGATTAAAAAGAGTGCGTTCCCAATCTAAAACTTGGAGTAAGTCATTGTATTGTATAAACTGCTAATGGAGAATGATTATTGATGATATGTAATGTACTTATAAAATTAATTCTACCACCAAGAGATTTTTAAATACTTTGGTTTTGTATTGAATACAGGAAAATATTTCATATCTAGAAGCTTAAATCATTTGAGTTTTGAAAAAAAAAAAAAATTACAGACATATCATGTTACTTTCCCTATAGCTCCTTGAGTCAAATATAAGATTAGAGTGGTACATTGCCTACATGAAATACAATTCTCTAGAGGTAAAATAGAAAACATCAAGAGAATAAAAGGTATCTCACTCTGGACAAGACCATCAATGCATGGAAACCCATAACATATCCAGCGAAAATGGGATCATAATCCACATCGCACATCCATATGGAAACATGTATACATGGAAAAAAACAAACTAATTCCATATTGAAACTTGAAAGTAATTTGCATTAATGACAAACTATATTAAACATATGAATGACAAAATCAAAAGACCGTAGTTCTAAACAAGCAAAATTAGAAGATACCTGAGAAATAATGGGCAAGGAATCAGTAAGAGGAATGATTCCTTCTTCCCTCTCAGCCTGGGTGGGATTGGTGGACCGACGAGGATCCAGATAGCGCTTGTCCAGAGCCAAAACCTGAGAAATGTTGGGCATGTGAGCATATAGCTAAATTAGCACATATCATGCCAATATGATCCATTTACTAGTTCAAGACCAACCTGATCTCCACTTGTGCCAATGAGTAGCTGCTTTGATGTTATACCCTTGGCAGTAGATGTTACTTCTATGGTCTTCACTGAATGGGTGAAGAAATAAGATTGAGACATTGTCACAACTTCAGGTCGAGAATAAACTGATACAGCTGACGTGAGATTGTGCTTTCCAACGATAAGCTTCCAGATGTCTTTATTTTCCTGCAATTACATCATTATGTATAAAAAGTAAGGATTGGTCATGGATTGTCATCTGATAAAGTTAACTATAAAACAGGAGTCGGAACGGTACCGCTCGAGACTCATCGTAGATCTCAATCACTGACATCTCGTATCTGTGCGCTCTAAGATTGAAATAGTGGTAAACTACCCAATTCTCACTGAAGACCTGCAAGGAAACACAGACAAATCATCACCACCCATAACAATGATTAGAGTAAAAGCTCACCCATGACAATACTTACTGCATGCACAGGACCCTGTGAACCCAGATGGGTCATCCGATGCAGAATCCGCCCAGTAACTGTATCAATAAGATACACAACCAGCCATGATTCATCGGGTCCAACAGATCCAACTCCACCAGTGGCTTTAGGCGCAACTGTGGCAACGAACAATATGTTCTTTGATACGTACTTGTACTTAACATCTCGGTCTCCCATTGATTTAGCTTGAGTATGCACCACCTAAAGTTGAGACATTTCAGGAAAAAAAAATCAGGTTGGAGTGGCTTCTTCAGTGCTTCACACGGTAAGATGTCAGATTATTATATACTACTGTACATGTAGAGAGGAAAAGGATAACACGAGAATAATAACAAGCACAAAAGTATTTGTCCATGTTATTCCTTCTCATGGAAAAAGTATTGGTATCTGATCCTTAATTTTCTCTCGCACAAACAAGAAGAACTAGAACAGCACTGCTTTCGTTTCACAACATGATGTACAATGGAACAAACCTCATTTGATTTTCTAGCAGTAGCAGCGATAATCTTTTCAGAGTCCACGGGGAAAACAATAGACCACAACTGCCGTGTGGTAAAACAGAAATCATCTTCCTCAACAACGCATTTGCGGTCTAGAGCGTGCCCGCTGATGATGCCGTTATCAATATTAACGGAGTACCAGTAGACGTTTTGAACGTCATTCTGGAAAATAAGAGAAGCTTCGGGGGTCTTAGGGTACAGATGTGCTTGTTTGTTAGAATCGATCATCAAATGAAGGCGGCGTTCTGCTGAATCTGTATGCGGCAGAGGAATAACATGCACAATAGAATGACCGAGGCTAGAAGACTCAATCAAGTTTCCTGAAAAGGTGTCGACAAAGGAAAGAACGACTGGATCATCTATTCCAAGTCCACACTTGCCAATAATGACGACAGATGGATTTTCATCCAACACATGATGATGTGGAACCTGCCACTGGTACATAAAAACAGCAATTGGATGCTGACACACATCTGATTTGCGTAGGGAAGGGAGAAGAAGTGACCAAACTACATGTCCATCTCCTGTGTGCAATGCATACAGTTTTCCACCCTTTGTTAACACTATGAGCAGCTTCCGGAAGCCATTGCGGTCACGAGTCATTTTGCTTCTCCCAGAGCTTTTCAACCTCAAAGTTTGTATGGCAGCTACATCTTCAGGACCAGCAAGCATCAGAGTACCTTTAAGCTTCAATATGTGCCCCTTCATGCAACAAAACAAGCGAGTCCATCAGAAGAACACACGCATAATTTTTGAATTCACAAAAGCAGTAGTAATTAGCTACTTAGCAGAAAAACTAAAATGAAAAAATATACCAAGTCACTAATTCAATGCTCTACCAGAAATGAGAACAAATAACTACATATATGTTGGAATTAACAAAACAAGTAAAATTATGTTATATACTGTTTACTCTCAAGGTCTGAAGGTCATGAAAAGGATATTCAGACTACGACCATTAAATCATTTCGGGGTATTTCAGAATGCATTATCATTCTAAATTGTTTTCCTTTGTATAATAAAATTATGCAATGCATGATTATATGCTACACGTAAGGAGAAAGCATCATCACAGCACCTGCACCGAAGGGGAGCGTCCACAGAAATCAAGTCAACTTTTAAACAGAATCAGGAGTAACTATTAAAAAATTAAAACAAAACCATGGCCACCCTAAAACTCGAACAATGGGCTCCCGTCTATATTAGACGGAACATAGAGCTTTGTAATCTAACCTGAAGCCATTCCAAAAGAGTGTGCTCGACTTTGGCTACTGACACCCCTTCTTTCTGCAAAGGTAGTTCTGATGTTGACACATCGACTATTGAAGCAAGACCATCTTCTCTACTCCAAACAATTTTACCCTGTTGTAGCAACAGCAAAGAGTGATCCTCCATAACAACTAATGCCCTAAAACCATTAGACCGATCTGTCCGAAAATAGTTGTTCAAGAAAACTTTCTCGACGAGCCCGTGGTGAGGCTCCATCTCAATGGTTTCCTTCAGTAGATCATTTTCCCAGTCATTAGCATGCTTCACAACAAGATTGATTTTACTACCATCATGTTGAACAAGTCCAAAAGCTTGACTCTCATCAGTCAGAGCAAGTGAACCACTTATAGCTGCAGCATTTTCCACTCTACCTACAAGCTTTAGTATTCCTTCGCTTACAGCTCTTATAAATAGCACATACGTACTGAACTTCAAAGCAAAACCACCTTCAAGTTTTGAAGGTAATATAACAGCCGGACCAGAAAAATCTGGAACAAGGTCATGAATGGATACCACTTGGGAACTTAATTTTCCATCTTTTAACGTTAAACATATAAGATTTGACTTAGTAGCATCCAAACCCACTAGGGTCTCACTGGAAACTAAAGCGATTCCACCAGAAAATCCCCCAGAATCTTTTACAACATCATGCGACAGTAATTCTCCATTTCCGACTTGATATGTATGAAGTTGAGACAAGCTGGACAATCCGACTACATACAATACATCACCTCCATCAGGCTGGAATAACTGCTGAACCTCCACACTGCAAAGAAGTAGCCACATGAAAGTTAATTAAACATCGGAACAAGAAAACAGTAAATAAATTACCACTTATTTGCTTAGTCAGACCTTTCTGTGGCCAAGTCCAAGTTCCAGAGTATGGAGCCGTCTATGCTTGAAACAGCATGGAGATGGCCATCACGGTAAACAAAGATCAAACTCTCTTTCTCCTGCAAAACGGTATAACACTGTTATGGCGACAGCAATATGCTTCGTGAAAGAAAAGGCATTGAAAAATTCATTACACCCTCCATCCCAAAATTTTTGCAACCTTTTGTCTGATCGGTTCGTCCCAAATTGTTTGCAACGTTTTCATATTTGGAAAGTATTGTGTGGTTAGAGTTGGGAGAGAGAGTAGGTAAATCTAAATTTGCGTGGATAAGATGAATGTTGCAAAAATTATGGAACGGAGGGAGCAACACTTCAGCTGCTGCTGAGAATAGCAAATGTAGGTCTGATGATTATAAGAACTCGGCACCTTAAGTTCAAATATAGAAATTAGAAACTAGAATGCTTTAAAGCTAAAGACAGTGTAGTTGAGCAAAGCATGTGTGGATAAAAAACGAATTTCAAGAAGCCAACATGATGGAAGTGTTGAAGACAGACCGCAACCAATAGTAATGTCTTTGACGGCTTGCCAGCTGTAAGAAAAGATTCCCACACCATCTGTCCATCAGGAAGGTTCCAAGCTCTTAAAATGCTTCCTCCAGATGAAAGTGTGATAACATCTGTGAAAAATGAGATAAATTACAGCAGAAAAGGCTAGCTATAGATCCTGACAACAAAATATCTCTCTGATTAGACATAATAAAAATGATTGCAACCCAAACATGAGCGAAAATTCAATGTAGCATTCTTCCTAACACCCAATTTTCATAAATGGAACTTGAAACATATGGAGAAACTCTCTCGATGCGATTTCTATTCTGCATCGCATTTGCATGCTTCCCACTCTATGCATGTATATGGATATAATCCAACCCAAAGCAAGTCAAGCAGAGGTTTTCCCTACTCCATGCTATCATCCTCGAACCTTTACAATATTGTTTTCCCAATACTTTGCTTGTTTCTTCAACGAATGTCGCATAGATTAGATATAAGATTTTGAGCATTTGGTAAGTAGTTTATCTTGCAGCAAGACGTCTTCAGCTAATGTTTAATGAAGCACATTGAAGATGCATAATTGCCTTCAACCATACTTGATGCTCTGTGATGGGGATTTTCGCTCTCACTTAATTTCAAAGGACAAAGCTGATTTTTTTTTTTATTATTATCAAACAAACACTAAAAAACCATTGATAAAGGAACGAAAAATTCCCACCTTTGAAAGGGTATTTACCCTACAAAGTAGTCATGAAGGTAGTAAGGTGGTAAAAACTGAATAAAATATATCATGACTTGTGTCATCTCCGACAATATTTCCAACCAATGTGGAATGTTCTTATCTGTTTCATGCCGAAATTTAGAATTTTTCCTACTTCCACATTTGTTATCTTTCTAAGTTAAGCAAGCACAATCCCTCCAAACACACAATTTCACCAGTACACCTTTGCATCATAAAACTATTCACAAGTAGAATTCCAAATCGAAACAAAAATATAAGCAATGAAATCACTGAGCCAGACTTCTAGATTCCCACTCACATTTCCCGAGCGCCATATCAAGATGATCAATCACGTCCTTCTCTCCCAACACATGCCGCCAAACTGCACAAAATTCCAAAACCAAAACCAATCACATCACCACAATACAATAACCAATCTCATCCACCACACCACACAAATTCCACCAAAAACCAAGCACTCACAGAGCTCGCCATGTCGAAGATCGACTGAAGCGACAACGTTCTCCTCGGTCGCCACAATCACGCGCTTCCGGCCCGCCTTCTGAGTATGAAACACCGCGCACTTCGGTTTCCCTATGTACTGTTGATGCCTGCGAATCAAAACAAAAACTCGAATCAATCGATCAAAATAGGTGAAGACAGGTCGAACTTGGAGAGAGGTGAGTTAAGTTTGGGGTGAGTGATGGTGTACCAGTCGACGAGGCCGACTTGATCTTCGTAGAGCGAGAAGGAGGGGAGAGTGGAGGCGAGGAGGGTGATGAGGAGAAGGGAAACCCTAATCGCCATGGCCCTGGCGATGGTGCAGTGAATCTCTCGATCGGGCGAGAGATGGGAGAGGAGAGAGATCCAATCGTGGTTTTTTCTTGGATTTGTCGGATGAGTTCAGGAGAGGGAATGAACGAAGATATTTTATCGGAGGGGTTTTCTATGGTGATTTTTACCAAAAGGCTTAATTCATACGGACAATTATTTAGAACTTTCCCACAGAAATTTCATAAAATATTCTTTTAATGAAAATAGTTTGACCTCAATCAAAAATTATTTTATAAATTGATATCCAATCATCTAAGATATTCATTCTATCCTCATTTCAATTCAACCACGTATCTTTTTTAAACTAACCTAACTTATTTTTCTAACTTCACCTATATTAGCCATAACCTAACCCTTTTCCTTTCCCACCATTCTTCATTGAACCGATCGAGTCAAACCCTTCCTCTTCCCTTCATCAATTCTTCAAACTCATTCAACCGCTCAATAAAAAACTATAGTCGTTTTCATTCTTATTCAACCGTCCGTTGATTCAACCTCTCAATCCTCCTCTTCTTAATCACCCCTTAACTTTTTCATTTCAACCGCACTCATTCTCGAAAGAAAATGACGAGATTGAAAAAAGCAAGGGCTCCAATGACGTCTCTGAAGGAGCGAAGGAATACTAAGACGCCAATGAAAATGAATAGGACCAAGAAGACCGTTAGGGCCAAGAAGAAGACGGCGATAGGAAAGACAACGAAGGAAGTAATCACAGTTACGACGGTGACGAGGAAGACGATGACAAAGGGAAAGAAGACGATGATGGGGATGAAAACGATGACGAGTAAGAAGGATAGAAAACCAGCCCTACTATAGACACGATGTGTGATTCAATATTTTAGCGAGAAGATGGACCATTTGAGAGGTGTAATATCGGATGCATGACGCGCTAAGATACGATCCACTCCCTTTTATCATTTCATAAGCATGCCTAAGTTGACGCTTAGTATCTTGCATTTGGAAACCATCTTAGATCACATGAGTATAAAACCTCTCGGTATTGCTTTGGGGCTGAAGAATATGTTTGTTCTGTTGACTAGGGATCCTCTGTTGATAAAAGTAGGGTTGAAGGCTGTCGAGATGAATGTCAACGTGATTGATAAACTTGAAACTGATACTTTTGATCGGTTGTTTGGTGGGATTGAGAAGATGTTTAGAAGAAAAGAATTGTGTCATTTGTTGAGTGAATTAGGTATGACGAAAGATGAAGCAAGGGCATGCGATTTTGCGAGGGTTTTTTTCCTATTTGTTTGCAATTACGTTCTATTCCCCAATATCACTTTTTATACTCCGTTCTTTGCATTCTCCTATGTTGATGATTTGGAAAAGATTGGGGAATTTGCTTGGGGTACTGCAGTTCATCGATATCTTTATGCCATCGTATTGAAATACAAGTTGGTTGAAACAACAAATCCACAGATAAAAACACAGAAAAAGAAGGACAAGGGACAAAGATCCCTTCTGTAGAGGGACGTGAAATTGTTTTGTTGGTATGTATATTAGTACTCTGTGGATTGTGTTTTTTTCAATTGTAAACTACGTCAGGGAAGCTTGTGAACTATTTGTTTTCAACCTTTGAATTGTTTCTTGATAGGTCTAAATATATGAGCATTTATTTTGAATCCTTCTAGCCACGTGAGCATCCCTCGGATGTACCGTTGGATAGGTAAGAGTCCTCCTTTTGCACCCGAGGCCACGAGCCAATTTCTGTCCCAAGTGCAACCATATAAAATTATTGGCGTCCATCCAACAGAGGATGAGATTGGAAAGCTGTTGAGCAGTACCACAAAGATAAAATAATTAGCTTGTGAATTGTTTTTCTTTGAATTGTAAATTATTACTTGATAGTGTGTGAACTGTGATTCTTCATACATAAACTGTTTGTACAATATTTTTTAAGGTTTCATTCCCCTGAAAAGGGAAACTCTAAAGTCAAAGAAGAAGGATGATATCGAGGTGAAGTTTGAAAAGGAGTTTAAAGATGATGTCGTGGATGATGTAGTAGAAGAGGAGAAGGGGGATGGCGTTGAAGAAGAAGAAGACGAAGAGGAGAGTGAAAAGGGTGAAGAGAATGAAGGGAGTCAAGGGAGTGAATACTCGGAAGAAGAGGACAAGGAATCTGTGTTGGATTAATGGACTCATATTATATATACATGGGCAATTTATGGATTAATTGTATGTTATGTGTTATCTTTCAGTTTGACCCAAATATTAGTGATCCTACGGATATTAATATTAAGTGGGCTAATATGTCGTTTCATAAAGTATATGGCCCAATTGTGTAGATACCTACGGGCTTGATCCTAATTGATGATGAGCTGATTACGGTTAAGAACCACTATATATATGAAGGTTATGGTTCCCGGTTGAATATACGCTATATCTTTCTGGCATCCTATCGTAAGAGAGAAAAACCGTAACGTGTGTATCAATTGAAAGACCTTAACCCTAGACGATCTTCAATACAGATTAAAGACTTGCTCTTGTGGATTCAGGTACGTTTCCGTTTATGATTTATTCTAAATAATTCAATATGAAGGTTACACTTATTTATGTGGATTAATTCCTACAATCTGTAAAAGAAGAAGGATTGGTCTATCAAGAAGAAGAAAAGGAGGACTTCGAAGACGATGAAGAGGAGAAAGAAGTCAAGAATGAGAAGAAGATGAATGAGGAGGAAGAGAATGACCACAAGATAGAGGAGAGTCATTTTGTGAAAGATTATGACTTTGTAGGAGAATACGAAGTGATCCAAGCTAAAAACTGTTTATAAGACTTGTAAATTGTCCTGTGATACTTTGTGAACTATCATGTGATCACTGTTGAATTGTCCAGTTATATCTTGTGAATTGTCCTGTTATATATTGTGAACTGATATTTTAATTTTTTTTGTGAATTGACAAGATGCCAAAGGTATCAAGTTTTCTAGGCAAATAAAGTATCATGTTGCGGATGATACGAGAGGATGAGGGGTGCGGCTCCCATGGCAATCTAATCGTCTCAATCTCAGCGATCTTCTCTTAGGGTTTTACAGATTCGATTATGCGATAGGTCATGGTCGGCCAAGGAAACTTGCTGATTTGACGAAGAAGAGTGAATCTCAAGGGGTTAACCCTCATCAATATTAGAAGGTTGATAAGGCTGATAAGGAGGTTCAGATGAAAAACAGTGTTAGTGGAGGAATAAGATCCTTGACAAATGTGGAGAAGAAGGTTGATGGGGAAATTTTGACCTGAGGTTCAAAAGGGATGAAGTCTGGTGAGTTGATCTCGGGAGATGCGAACCTGGCTGATAGGGTTATGGACTCTAAGGTTGTTCACTCTGAGAAAACTAAGAGGCCTGTTGATGGCAAGGAAATTTCTATGATGCTGAAATGGGCTGATGAAGTTGAAAGTGCCGTAGAGGAAAGGAACGTCTAGGAAGTAAAGTGTGAATCTAATCTCTTTAGGAAAAAGGATGATGATTATGTGAATGATGGAAAGGGCATAAAGCTAAGTTATGTTCTTGATATTGGGGATATGGTAACTATTGAGTCTGCTCATATTCAAAGCGAATTAGAATACTGGAAATATGTCATCATTTGTTATGTTGTTGGGGGTCGGATACCATATGCTGCGATGAAGGGCTATGTTGACAAAACCTAGGGTGATAAGAAAGTTGCTCAGCTGACATTGCATTAGGATGGTTATTTTATTGTCCAGTTCATAAATCAGCAAGATAAGGAGGAGATTCTTCATAGGAAATGGTTCTTTGGCCCAAGGCCCTTGGTAATGTGGCAGTGGACACTAGATTTTGAGTTGAAGCATGACCGCCTGAGTATGATTCGAGTATGGATTCAACTCCTAGGACTGAACTACGGTTACTGGGGAGCAGCAGTTTTGAGTAGATTAGTCTCAAAGATGACGTATCCAATCAATATAGATCATTATACAGTAGAGAAAGAGAGAGTAGACTTTGCATGAGTGCTAGCGGAAGTTGATGTTCAGAAGGAACTTGAAGAAGTGATTCCATGGCAAGGTGTGCAAGGGACAAAAAAAGAATGTAATAGGTGGTGTATGAATGGTATCTAAAGTAATGCCAAAAATGTCAAAAGTGGGGGCATAAAAGTGAAGACTTGCACATGAGAGGCTAAGAGAAGTATTAGAAAAGAATGGCGGCCTAAGGGTACTACCTCAGCTACGAAGTATCCTTTGAAGGAAAAGGGTCAGGTGACTCAACCGATTACTTCTACACCAGTTCAGCAGGAAGTGGCAAAAACTCCAGAGTTGAAAAGCTTGGGTGATGGAGATGATGAAGACGAGAAAATGGTGAAGGCTGGTACAAAATCTGGAGTTAAGAAGAAGCTCAGTAAGAACCTGTAAAAAGCCATGTTTTCTCCCTGTAGTGATTTGGAGAGACAGACGGATATCCCACCTGAACCAAATATATGAAGATTGCATGCTGGAATATAAGAGGGCCTAGTAGTCCTAAAAAACAGAGTGAAATAAAGTATTTGATTGCTACTAGAAGAATAAAAGTAATGAGAATAGTTGAAACTAGGATGCAAGCAAGTTTAGCAGAATAATGAGGTGTTATGTTCCCTCGTCTTGGTTGTTCTTAAATAACTATTATTATGTAGAACTAGGGAGGATTTGGGTCTTATGGGATCCTGGGGAAGTGGAGGTGAAGTATCTAGAAGGTTCTAATCAATTTTTGCATACAAGGGTGAAAGCCGTTAGAAGAGAGTTTGAAGCAAGGAGATATGTCTCGGATCTAGTAGGAAAGGAGAAGTGTCTAAAAGAGGACTTTCAAGGGTTATTGTTAAAGGAGAACGTGCATCTCCGATAGAAAAGTAAGATAACATGGATTAAGGAGGCCGAATTGATGGTTGTCGACGACGAAATGTGGTGCTTGATTACAGGTTGCATTCTAATGTTTGGTGTATGGTTGCCAGCGGGGAAGCAATTGTGCATTTGTTTTGATTTTTTTGGCAAGAAATTTCAAAAAAGAGAGTGGTGTGTAAGAGTTGGGTCAAGAATGATTGCAGAAGGAATGAGATTGGTCAAGATAGATTAGGTTAGGTGAGGACTATAAAAGTCATTTATTCATATTTAGACATCAAAGTGTAAATGAAAATATAATGGGATACGTAAATGTTCCTTGAAATATTTTGGGAACTAAAACATGAGTAGATGTTGTCTTTGGTATATTAGTGTACTTTTCTGTAATTCATAATCAAAAGTTCGACAACTTGTGAAAGTATATGTAATTTTTGTTTATGTTATTCAAAGTTAATAAGTTTTTTTATACAAATATAAAAGGGCCTTGTTTGTAAAGTAGATGAGATAAAAGTAAAAATAAATAATGAAGAGATTGGTAATCCTTTTAGTATAATAAAGGGGATTAAGTATGATTGAATTAAGAAAATGATGTTTAGTAGACTGGATTAAGAAAAATGTTTTTTCACATTAGCCTCATTAACTTGATTAAATGATTAATCGATGACAAAAATCGACAGTGGTGGTAGATCACCCAAGGCGAGTGGCAACGCAGGCGATGATATGCAACGGCGGGTACGACAACAAGCAACATGCGATTTCCTCGTCTCATCAATTGACCGGATATCATGCATCAATTAATCAAATAACATACTCCCTTCGTTTGATAATATATGTAACATTTGTTTATATAATCTGTTAGAAAATATATACAATATATTATATCTAATAATGTTTTACGTAAAAAAAATATAAAAATAATCATCATATGTTATAGTACATTCATTATGTTCTCTCATAACTATTATAATAAACTTCATCATCAACAACAAATTTTTTTTTTCTTTATCAACTTCCACACAAATTCAATACATATAAATACGTATATCGCATCAAACCGTTATTTATATTTTAGAATGAAGATAATGCATGATTGTATCCATCATGTATCATTAATTGACGATCTTCGTCACTAGTACGACTATCGAGTTTCATCGGTTACCTCTGCAAGGCAATAAAGAGCTCGAGTGCTCTATGAAGATGGGAGTACCTTGAATCATGAGGGTGGAGCACTATTATGTTCCAAAATGTTTTCCTAGTGTTGGTTATGTTTAAAATACGGCTACTTGTGCTGGTGATGTTATTAGCAATGACATATTGGATTTGTAGGACTACGAAAAATAGCATGCTGATGTCATAACAAACACAGTCGAGTTCAAGAAACGCTCTGAATAATAATAGTGACGTAGCATTTGCTTTAGCAACAGTAACACTGATATGATTCAGTAAAACATCTTACTATATCTTGCTGGGGACACACTAATTCGAGTGACAGTCCGACACTTATTTCATACGTTTTGATGGTTATGTTTTACTCTGACAGTTACACTGTAGAAGTGATATGCACTATTTGTTCTTGCACACAGTGACGCCCTTAGACTACGATGACGAACAGTGACCGGAGATCGGGAGCGTAAGGGAGAGGGTTGAATGCTCCAAACTTTTTCTAAGTCTTAATGGATTTGCTATCATCACATCAACGAACATGTAAATCCAAACATAACCTAGAAAACGAACCTTAAAACATTGACCAAGTGTTCTCCAACCCAAACCACCGTTCCCGTCGCACCGACCCATCTCCAAGAATCAACGGCCCAAAACGCATCCATCTCAATCCTCACTCCACTTCATCTCTGCAACATTTCACGGACATTCATCTAACCCTTCATTTCATCATCATCACCAATTTAGATTCATTCATCCTTTAATATCATCATCCCATTCACGGACCGCAGTCTCCATGAATGGACCACTCTCAATCCTTGGATAATTTGGATTGATTTGATTGGGACTCAACTCAATCACAATACACCCTTTATCCTATTCTTCTCAATCTTGTTATTCTTCCAATCATTTGATAGTTTCAGGACAAAGCTCACACTTTTTTTTGGCTTAAACTCAAATGGGTGGTCACTGAAATCGGTGATGGAATGGTAATGTGGTTACCCAATTGGTAAATTTGAAGTTCCAGGTTGTGTTTTTTGCAGTTGGAACATTGCCCTGTTTGCTGACGTCAGCATGTGGGTTTGTGTTGGGTCTGTATTAAGGAAGTTGCTTGTCGGGTTTATGTGGGAAAGTTCGCAGCTTGTGTGTGAAAATGGGGAGAGGTGAAGACATTGTTGGAGGTGAAATGGGAGTTGTGAAAGTGGGGTTGGTTTGGATAATGCTGGGATTGGTTTGATTGTGTTTTGAATATCATAGATATGGCTGTTAGATTAATAGATTCAGTGTTGCAGTGAGGCTGCTGTGATGCACCGACAATGGCATGGTCGCTATACTGAGTGTTTTAGTATCTTTGAGATAACCTATGATGGGCGCAGTAAATTATTTGATGTATTTAGTGTAATGTGGAGGCTTGATTTATGTTCCATAAAGGAAGTTCTTATAATCTAGTCGGTGTGTCCAGGTTTGGATGTATCGGTTTAGATGTGTAGGTGAAGGGTAAGGTTCTGTTTTTGACATTCCTTCATGGTTTTGAGCGTAGAAGATAAGTGTGTAGTTGCATTTGCCTTTTGAATGGCTTCCATGAGAAGGACCCTGTCTCCTGTTCCAAGGGCTAGGGCGAACGGGGAAGTGTTTTCAATGGAGAAATCTTCTCCATTGTCCAAATCATCGTCATCGGCGTGTGATGATGTAAAATATGGCTTAAAGCCCTTTGCTTTATTCAGCTTTGTGAAGCAGGCATTGCCCAAGATGCATATAGATAGGTCAAAAACGAAGGGTCAAGTTTGGAGGTGGTCGCTGTTGCATTTTAGCTTATGTTTTCTAGCGGGAGTTCTCTTTGGTCTTGCATCATTTACTTCAGTGCACTTGTCTGGGAATCCCACGTCGAAGCGTTCAACCTTTTTCTTTGACATGATCCCTTCTGTGACAAAGCATCAATCAGTGAAGTTTGAGAGGAAACATGTCAGGCCAGTAGTTGGAAATGAGCTGAAGCATAGCGAGGCCTTAGTTGAGAGGTTTGGTGCTCTGAAAAATGCGTCTATTGATAAGGTTAAAGAGAAACGGGAACTCGTGGATTCGAGTGAAAATGCTGATGTGAAGTTGCTCGTGGAAGATACTGTTTTCAATCTTCAGAAGCTTTTGATAATTGTGACCCCAACATTAAGCCGCTCGATTCAACCCTTTTATTTGAATCGCTTAGCACAGACGTTGAAATTGGTGCGACCACCTTTGTTATGGATTGTTGTGGATATGACCTCTCAATCTACAGTGACAGCGGACATATTGAGGAGGAGCGGTGTTATGTACAGGCATCTTGTTTGTGATAAGAATGCCACGGAATTGAAGAATCCATATGCTCATCAAAGGAATGTTGCTTTATCACATATTGAAACGCATCGTCTAGATGGAATCGTCTATTTTGCTAATGATGATAGCATCTACTCGGTAGAGCTTTTTGAGAAAACGATACAGATTAGGTACTTGCTTTATCCAGTCTTTTTTTATTTACTATTATTTTTACCGTGTGCATAATCTAATTCATTTGCAATTTATTTATAATTTAGATTTTTCAAACATAAGAAACTTGCTATGCTCCAACAAGGATCCGGACTCACAGCTCTTGCATTTTGAATGGGAGATATCATGAACTATGACATGAGCTGCCATTGCGATTTTTGTTGTATTTACTTGAGTTCTGAACAGAATTTATTATTTTTTGGCATCTTGATTTTATTCATGATACTATTTCTGGTTCGACCAATGTGCAGCCGATTTGGTACATGGATGGTTGCACAATTGTCATCAAGTGGCGTGCTTATGGCTGGCCCTGTATGTAACACTACTGAAGTCATTGGATGGCACACCACCAAAACCGATGGAAGGTTCCACGCCGAAATTTCAGGGTTCGCTTTCAACAGCACCATACTATGGGATCCGAAGAGATGGCACCGACTTGTACTTGACCCCATTCGCCAACTAGTCTCTGTGGAAGAAACACTGCAGGTTAGAATTTGTTCATTCTGCTCAACTTCTACACTCAGTATTTGAATTCAATGGATAACTGAAGATAGAATGGTGTTCTTTCATTGGAACAGCTACCATCGAATAACAGATCCCATACTGCATCAGCAAAAACCACGACAGTGTCTATATACTAAATAACTAGTCTTGTATAATAGACTTACCAAGCTACTGTGTTCTGTTCTTTTCACAATGTCTTGCCAGAAACAGGCTCTCTATGGAGTAACTTCGCATACGGAATTTCCTCCAGAGCCTTTGGCATTGGACCATACGAAATAGCTAGACTTATCACGATGATTGCAATCAGAGACTCCTGGACACTAGATGTTGATATTAGCAATGTTTGTGCGCCTGTCATTATTGAATGAGCTTATCTGTGATTGCAGATGAGTGCATTTATTTGGCAGCTTGTGGAGGATGAATCCCAAATGGAATGTTTACCAAAGAGTAGTTCAAGTATCTTTGTTTGGCAATCTCTTCTTGAATCATCTTCTTCAACAAATACTCAACCATGGGCGACAAGGGAAATTATTGATTTGACTGCTTTAGCGGCATGATGTTATTCTTCCTCAATATTAGACACTGTCAGGTATCAATTTTTCTCATGCTTGCTAAAGTTTGTGAAATAGTGTTTCTCGATCATTAAAGGAATTGAGATATCAATGGTCGGAGCACTGAAAGAAAAAGGGGTGCAGGTTGTTTCTATTGTAAGAAAAAAAGGGTCTGAGAGTATTTCTGCGTGCCCTGCACTGGCTTCAAAGAATCAAAGTGCAATCAAGGGTCTGAAAGTTTGCTATCTGCTGCGAAAATTGGTAATTGCTATTTCAGTTAAATGACTTTTCCCCTTTTCTCAGTAGATGTTGCAGACATCTTGAGCCGTGAAACTTGACATGTGGATCCTCTTCAAAGAACTTGTTTGTCCAGCTGAGCGAAGAGATTGTCATAGAGGCGAGAATATTTGGGTGAGTGAAGGCATTGTCCATCTTACTTTTCACGGTTATTTTCTCCAGTGAACATCACTTCTGCTGTAGAGACACAACAGCCGGCGTAGAGGAGCTTACTTGAACCCAACCGCGAGGGACCTAGCTCCGTGAGTCTGAGTATGTTTTCCCCCTTCTTCACCTGCCTATTAAGGTGGCACTTCGTCTCTGCGTTTGGGATCTTATGTGTTAGGCTTCCGTCTTTGTTGTGTTATATTGTGGTTTGTAAAGCCTCTATTTGATATCTCTTTAACAGATGTGTAGTTGAGGGTGCCTTTGATATCTCTATTTGGTGTCCCTTTCAGAAATGTAAGCTACTTGAAATGCCTGAATATCATTTCACATCTGTAATCTGTGTTTCCAGTATTTCCATTATTGATTGTTCCGATATCATACCACAATAAAGGCCAGCACTTATTCCTTGATCGCTAGCGCGGTGACACAAATGCAATGTATGGACCTTGTAACATGAAATCTTAGGCCAACAGCACTTCATTGATCAGTTTACTCAAGTTCTCATAAGAAGATCCTCCTTTCTTGGCTGCGGTCTCAGCCTTGGCTTTCCACTCCACGGCTCTCTTCTTCATCTCCTTACCCTTCTCTGCTTCGATCATCTCCCGCACCAACTTCTCCACTTCATCCCTCTTCACGTCGTTGTCTATCTCCAATCCGATCTTCCACTCGACACAGCTATACCTGCAGTTTGTCTGCTGCTCGGCGAAGAACGGCCATGAGATCACAGGGACACCACCAATGACGCTCTCCAAAGTCGAGTTCCATCCGCTGTGTGTCAAGAACACTCCGACCGAGCTGTGCTTCAGAACCTGATCCTGCGGGCACCAGCTCGCCAACATCCCTCGATCATTTGTACCGTCGATGAACTCTCGTGGAAGGACCAATGCAGAGTCTCCCGCAACAATATCTGGTCGAATGATCCACAAGAATGGCTTCTTGCTGTTGGCCAGCCCCCAAGCAAACTCTATCAACTGTTTCAGTGTCATTACCGTTACACTTCCGAAGTTTACGTACACTACTGATCCTGGCTCGTGCTTGTCAAGCCACTCGAGGCAGGCATATTCCTCTGCCCATAGGTTCGATCCAAGGGACTTGACAGGATCCTTCTCGTCGAGTATGTTGTCTACAATGAGCTGCAGTGGCCCGACGGAGTAGATGGGAGGCACAAGGGACGAGGACAGTGCGGAGAGGACGTCTTGCTCGAACGAGTCGAAGGTGTTGATTATGATGGCAGCAGCGGCATTGGTCGCTTCGGTTTCGTGTTCTACGAAGGCGTACATGAAGTCATTTGGGTCCGTCGTTCTGAGAAAGCTTGGGAAGTCTTTCAATCTCATGTTTTTCATGCCTGGAATGCCTTCTACTTTGGTTTCCAGGTATCCATTTGTTAGATCACCTGCATCTGTTAAATAAAACTTGTCAGTACAGTAGCTGATAATGGAGTACAGTGGAGTTTTTTCAGGAATCTTTTTTGTCCACGAAACTTTGTTTTTGATATGGAGTTTTGAGTTTTGTTTGTGATGTATTTTGGGTTTCGGGTTTTGGGTCCAGGAAACTTATCTTTTGACAAGGAGTTTCTATTTTGTTTTATTTTTTTTATAGGGTTTTTCATTCAAATTTTTTTAGGTTTTTTTTTTTTGGGGGGGGGGGGGGGGGGGGTGGGGTT
>LIEC01010658.1:108397-137596 GCA_001925005.1 Drosera capensis
TGGGTTTCTAGGGAATTTGAGTGCTTTCATTAATAACCAAAACTCACATGTACGCTATATACATCAACTACTACATATCAAAATCCTATTTGGTTAACAATCCTCACTATGAGCATTTCAGGCGACATCTTCATGCCCTTGAATAGACGAGAGTTCCTTTACTGCCAAAATTTTGTATAGCAAAATACAAGCAACCTATCAAATTTTGTATAACTTGTTTATATGGACCGTGCTATAATATAAGAACATATCATATTTAATAATTTTTTATCTAAAAAATATGAAAACAATCACTATATGTTACTATCTTTGTCCAATAAAAAAATATAATGTTATTTTAAATCAACAATAAAGTTATTTAAATTATAGGACGAGTAAACATCGTTTTACGTAAAATTATGGTAAAAATAATATTGATAATTTAAGTTATGTATGTCAATTTTGAGTCAATAACGTATTTTTCTTATGTCGTTAAGACGAATAACGAATCTTTTCAAAATACGTGTTGAATAATAGAATGATGATGCATCGTTTATTTTTATGAGATAAAAAAATATATATTTTATTATCTTTTTTATAATTGTTATAATGAATTTCACTAATATTTCAAAATTTCAAAAAATTCAATACAAACCTAAATAATTTCAAAAAATTTCAAAAACTTTCACTGGCAGCTGTACCAGTGTTTTGCACATGCAAACTCAAAAATAAGTTTAGTTCAAAAATTCAAAATTTTATTGTCAATTTCATATGTATTAAATCTAACAATTAAAAATATTTTACAATTGTTTGTTAACAACTGTTATATTAACCTCCTTTTTTCAAAATTGAGATGATTAACTAATTCATTATTGATTAAGGTGATTAATTAATTTGTGATTAATCCAAATCATGATCGATGTTGTTTGAGTTTTTGCTAAGACATAAATATGAGGAAAATTTGATTGATAAGTTCATCACCGATAAACATGTAAAGAGATAAAGATAATTAACCAATGACATGATTAATCAAGATGAATAATTATGTTTCTAGTATTGAGACCGAGCAAACTCAAATGACTAACAAGTCACCGGTTTTTTTATAAACGACTCACCAAAATCAAAATGACTAATTAACCAACAAAACAGGATGACCGATCAACCAAAGCCATGATCGGACTAAGCCACTAAGGGTACCAACCAATCCATGACTAAAAAAATTATGATCGATCAAGGCACTTATCAATCGGTGAGGATCGTGAATGTTCAAGATGACTAATTAATTCATGACTAATCTAAATTAAGATCGATCAAGATGATTAATAAAACCATGACCGACCAAACATCCACTAACTAAAATAATGATCAACTAAATCAATGACAGACCGTTACTCGATATTATATACTTAATTTGTAATTAATTGATGAAAAGCACTCCTAATTCAATGTTAATTCGCTTAAAAGCTGGATCTAATCCTCCCGTATTCAATGTAAAGTCTCAAGTGTCTTAAAAATATTCGCCTTCTAAAACAACCCCTTTATATGTATGCCATCAAAGGCTCAACATCTATATAAGATATCATGATATTGTCTAAAATCGTATTATTGCAATTATGGAGAATTGAATTTCAGTTGAAATCTGGTGGTTTAAAATATGAAACATTATACCCAAAAAAAAAAAAAAAAAAAGGACAAAAGACCAATATTATCATCACCACGTTTTTAAGCCGAAGCACAAAAATGGAAACACATTCTATAATAAACAACAAGTGGGGCATAAAAAACCAACAATACTAGCATCATTCACTATACCTTTCAAAGGGAACAGCTCTCTGTGCCTAAGCTCCTTGTACAACACATAGCACAACACTCCACACGCGCTAGGAGTCCAGAATGCCACCGTCGGGATCCCGAGCACCTCCCCCGCCCGGAGCGTGAAGCTCAACACTCCGTCTCCGACGATACACGTCACGGGCGGACTATCATTATTGTTACAATTAATCTCATTCACCAACTCTACCAGAGGCTCAAGACAGGTCTTGTTCATGAACTCGCATATGGCAGGGACGAACTGCGTGACGTCCTCCTCGTCAGAAGGTGGGAGGCCGTCGGGTATGGCCTCAAAACGGAACCCTGGGACCCCGTCGAGTGCATGGGAGCCTCGGGATTTGAGGAGGCGGTTGCGGTTGTAAATGGTGTTGACGAAGGTTATGTGGAAGCCGTGGTGGTGGAGGAGTTTCGCGAGTTGTAACATCGGGTTTACATGGCCTTGTGCTGCAAAAGGGATGCACACTGCGTGTGGTTTTTGAGAAACTCCCATTTTCGGGGTTGTTTTTTTTTTTTTTTTTTTTTTTTTTTTTTTGATTTGTGTGTCGATGGAAAATGGGAGTTTGGGGTTTGTGTTTATGTGGGTGGGATATATATAGTGGTATGAGGGTGATACTTTTGACTTCATTTAATGAAACATAGGCTGCTAGGCATGTTCTCAACGAAAAAGCCAAAAAGGAAAGGAGAGAGACGATACAATAAGAAAATTGAAATGATATTGCGTATCTTATGATGCTTTTCTAACAACAAATTAATAACACAACCTCATTGCTTTGCACCACACGACTGAAACTTTAATAGATATTACTAATGGCATGCGTGGTACTGCTGTTTTTTCTTTTTCTTTTTTTCATTTCATTATCTGATGGAACAAAACTTTTTTGTATGGATTTATGTATCTTAAATGAATGAAATAGAAATATAAAGCAAAAAAATTCATTTTCTATTTTCAGTTTCATCCCGAATGAATTAAGGAAACCAAGAGAAAGATTGGATTCTGACTTTGTAGAGCCGGTGCTGTTGTTGCCTGCGCATAGGGTCATTCCCCACGGGCACTAAAAGTTGTAGAGATCGAAGGTATTTGGCCCCCAAAAGGGATTGGAGTTTTAGATCCGAACGTAGTAAAACCAACCCGGGCAGTCACCTTATCAATAAGGGTTCAGAATAGAAAGACATATGAACCCTTGCCCTAAAAACTTTTGACTTGATGGTTTGAGTACTTATAAGCCGAAGTTACGTAGCCAAGAAAGAAATCTTGAACCTGAAGAACAACCCAATCCTTTAAGCGCTGTTGAACATGATAACGATTGGATTATACCAAGTTAACTAGCCACTTTCCTACGAGACGGAAACTTCTATCTTGATTTCACGTAGGCATTAATGTTGACTATCCGAGCTCTGAAGTCCCAGACCTGACAGAAGGTATGAAACCATCCACTGCAGTGCGCCTACTCCTCTCTTCTACAAGTTCTTTCAATCTTCATATTCCAAGGACTACAGCAAAATCCGAATGTGGGTCTCAAAAGGGTTTTACCGTATTTATCGTTCGACCTTGAGTTTTCAGTTGAGAATCCTCTCGGAATAGGACCTTGTCCAAGAACCAGAGTTAAAGATATACCCGATGTGAGATATCACATTGTTCGAGGACCTTTAGATGCTGACGGATTGAAGGATCGTCAATAAACACGTTCTAAATATGGGATCAATTAGTGAGATTATGGGCAAAGAAGTACGTAACATTGTGATTCTACCAATGATATTATTGATTTGGGTTTTCCTCCTGAGACTATTCCTGGAATAGAATTGGTTTTGGTAGAGTTATTACGTGGAAGTGCTAGCGTGGGATAATCTACTTTGACCTCGTGCATTATCTCGTACCGGGGATGATTGGTCGTAATCATATGTAAGGGCAAACAGTCAGGGTCAAATACAGTCCTAGAAGAAGCCACAAAGGAATAAAAATTGAGTGGATTTTCTGATATGAAAGCAAGGCAAGGGAGAGACGAAAGATCATTGTTTTCAGGTCAGAAAAGAAGAACCTTTACTATACCTATAAGATAAGACCTACGCAAGCTGCTCAGATTCACTATTGGAAAAGTCGATCATGATTGACGAAAGTTTTCTGCTGCCTAATCAATTGTTTCGCAATCTTAGGGTCTTTAGACAGAAAAGGGAGTACCAAGAGAAGGCGAAGCCCATATCAAAACGAGGAGGCCATCGAGAAACTATTTTTTTTCTATCTTGAACTTCGTGAAGAACTCCATTCTTGTAGAACCGAACAAAAAAAAAATGGAGTTCTTCCCCAGTTGTACACTCTTCATTCTACGAACTCTTGTTGATTTTGAATTTTGTTCACGAAGGAACCGATCTTTGGACGGAATACGACATTGAAGATTATATTTTACAAAATAAAATAAAAATTATTTCATAAAATGTTTTCAATTTTTGTTATTGGTTTCCAATTTTATTAATAATTTTGATTTTCATAATTTTACATAATAATATCAAATAATCCCAAAAATCTAAATATATAAATTCTCCTTATAGAAAATGTTCATAGACACTCCGGTTAAGATATGTTGTTGGGCCTTGTAAGAGATTCAGTCCAATGAAAAAAAAAAAAAAAACATTATCCAATAGGAAAAAGAAAACCCTAGCAATTTGGCTAGACCTTCTTCCATCAGCGCGTTGCCCCCAGATTGTGTTCCACTACTAGAGGCGTATCAAAACAAAAAGAAAAGGGAGAGGAGAGAACGACGGTTTCAGCTTCCAGATGCAAAATTGATTTCAGCTTCCAGAGGCGAAGCAGGATTTTTCAGTTTTCAGTGGCAAATCAGTTTTCAGTGACAGTGCAATTCAGTGGTAGAGTTTGCAAATCTAGAGCACCAGGTTTGGATGAAATTGGGATTTTGGAACGGGTAGTTTTCATTACTGTTATCCCTACTGCATTCCATCTCTGCTTCTACTATATGCCTCAAGTTTAGGTCTAAAAAAAAATTGAGAAAAACAATTGTACCTGTTTGCTGGTATAGTGCATTTTGCCGGAGTGCGCCCCGTGATTTATTACTCTCCAAATTTGGTGGGTTTTTCACGTTAAATCTTCTGTTTTCATGATTGTAGTTATTTCTATAATTTCCAACACAATAACACCATTTCTTGTTAGGTTCTCATTATTTTACAAAATAGTTTAAGAAAACCGAACACATGTCAATTGTCAAGATTTAATTATGCAATGCACTCATCAACACCGATCTCTGTACACATTTAAAAACAATATAACAATAAATTCAATGCGCATTCTATAGTGAATTCACTTCCTGGTTCTCCTCATTAATAATGCTAAGTAGACAAGTTGGCAACAGTCAGTGAATTCACATCCTGGTTCTCCTCATTAATAATGCTAAGTAGACAAGTTGGCAACAGTCACGTCGATTCATCATCCTATAGTCACGTTTTTGTGTTCTATTTTTTTTTTTAATGTTTTTGATAATTACAGTACAAGGACGGTAGCCGAGGATTCTTACACAGGATCAAAAGAAAAACATACAGAACACTAAGACTAGTAGTACATGAGAACCAGGCATATCAAAGTACAAAACAGATACACCTCTTAGATCCACACCGAACATACACAACAGTTCCACGATCATGTTCACATTCCTCGCCCGACAATTATGTCAACCATAGCAAGCAGCAAATAGCTTCCAAACTGTCAAAAACAACAGTAATCAGTAGCAACCACACATTTACGAGTTTTAGCTACTCGGATTGCATTTTATGTTGAAAAACTAACGGTTGAAGAGTTGGCTAGTTTAAACCATAATATCTTCATACTCTTCACCATCCAATTTTATGTTAAAAAAAATGAACTTTTGATAGATGCCATCTATTGCGAACGAAGCCATGCCCACATAGCAAAATATAATGGCTTTTGAATAACATAATTCCAATAAAGAATAGGCTATGAAAGTTGTGGCATTCCATTGTATATTTCCTCCGTCCATTCAAATTATAACGGTTTGATCCGACACGATTATTTATGTATGTATTAAATTAATAAAAAATGATAATTTTATTCTTATAAAAAAGTGAGGAAAAGAAAAAAAATGATGGTGGATTGGTTGAAGTGACATAAAATAAGGGTAATTTTTGTATAAAAAATTAATAAATAAAAAATATTATAATTTGAATAAAATATCAAAAAAAATACTGTAATTTGAATAGGACTTAGAAAATATCTATCATAATATATCATGCAATATTATACACAAATAAGCAGTATCTATCAGCTGGATATCACTATGGGGGACGAATCTTATATAGATCGGGCAATTTGTCATAAAAGTGTATATCTGACATATTTCATTACAAATAGAAAGAAAAAATATAATTTAAAGTAATTTCTATAATGTTTATTTTGATAACAAATTTTTTTTGATAGTAATAACAAATTTTTTGATGTGCTATCATTGTTGACCAAATTTGAAAAGCAAATACTGATAACTACTTCCGTCAAAAGAAACTTGGTGGACTGGATGCTTTCTTTTTTGCAAGGCTAGCTTGAAAATTTTAGCTAGTCAAAATATTATAAAAGAGGGTTCAATCTTATCTACCTAATGAAAAAAAGGCCTTTTGAAAAAATAATATCGTAAAAAATTCAAGTTGGGAAAATAAGATCAAAAAGAAAATAATTGGAAAGGCATGGTTGTCTAAAAATCGAAAACGTGAGGGGAAAAAGGAAAAATAGATAGCGAAGAAAAAGAAAGACGACAGTGAGGGAGATCCCTCGCTTTCGCTGATGGCTGCACAAGGAAAAAAAAAAAACAAAAACAAAAAACCTAGTTGCTCCTGTTAAAAATAATCGTCCTCGCAAGGATGAGGGAAAGAGATTAAAAAAAAAAAAAAAAAACTTAATTTATTAATTATTATTTCTTTTTAAAAAAAAGATTATATCCTGATAACTATCAATTAATTTCTTTTTAATTATCGTCAAATCTCAATCATATCTTCTCCTTTTTCTAATTTGATTTGTTTAATGGATTATGTCAATTTTGTTTTTTTTGTTCCATTTTATAACTTGGTTTCTTCATCATCCTCGAGGGAAAGCCTACCACCGTCGCTAGGTTCCATAAGCAACCATCACTGTCTTCGGTTTCACGGTCACTATCTCCAACAGTTTTTGGTTTCTTCACGACGGTCTCCGGTGTATTCCCTAATGAGTTCATCTTCTCGACTCGATGTCTGTCATCGAAATTGAGATTGTCTTCGAGATTTTGATTCATCGTGCGGATCCGTTTCATCATGGTGGGATCTGGTCTTGTTGCCTCCTTCGAATCAAGTTGTTCCCTTTGTAGATTTGATCTTGGATGTTGGCAAAGTTTAACTTTTGGGGTCGAAATCAATTTGCTTTAGGTAGAGGCATAGTGCGACGCCCTGTTTTGATGACAAATGAGCAGATCGAGTCTCTGTTTGAGGGATTGTCTCGAGAAGACTTAGTGTGACGCTCTGCTTTAGGGCACAGTAAGCAGATCGACGCACTATTTGAGAGAACTATTTGTGGAAATCGGCATACTCCTAGTGAAAAATCGACGCATTTACAAAGACGTATTGCTCTGATCGACATAGTCACGTTGATTTTCATGTTGGATACACTGAATAATATTTAATTATTTAAGACGCATTGTCTGTAAAAATGGATGTATAGTTTGTGAAAAATCACGATGACTATGTTGAAGGAAAAAATAAACTGTTTGAATTTAAGCTATTTAATATGATCTGTTGTAATTGTTTGTCAATAATTAGATTTAGGGTTTCTGATCTGATTATTGTAATAATTAAGAATCCTGTGTTAGATTGCCTTTTTCCTATGGAGTTTATATTTTATTTTCTAAATTTAGTAGATGAGGATAAATTAAAACATAAATTATGATTGATAATTTAGTGTATAAATTGATAAATAAGTTGAGTTTTACGAATTTATTGATAATTCCTTCTATTTATTAAGAAAAAATTATAATTATATTCCATCCATCTCACAAAAATTACAATATTACATAACAAGTTAATATGTAACTTGTATTTTATTTTTAGAAATTTTATTATTCACCTTAATGAGACATCTATTTTTTCTTCCGGTATAAGATGTAAGTATATATTTACATAAAGTGGAATTTTATTAACTCGATTAATAATATTGATGATTTCTATTTATTAGTTTCCTGTTATGAATACATAAAAACTTAAATAAATAATTAGAGAAGAGAGTAAAACAAAAAAATTGTATATGAAATTACTCCTTCCTAAAACAAAACTTATGTTAGCGTTTCGATCGTAGTAATGATTTGAATGAAGATATAAAAGGATTAAACTTTTTTTTTTTTTTTTTTTTTGACGTGTTTGGTTAACAAAGGAATAGAATCCCAAGAAATAGCGAAATTAATAAATTCTCTCGTATTTGAACTCCTCGCATGGAACTCGATATTCCGGGATCAACCACGTATTGACAAACGCAGCTAACTTATCTTGGACTCTATACTAGTCATCAAAGCTTCAACTCTCCAATTTGTCAATCACTCAATTGAATATTCGAACTTGAAGCTTTTGTGTTTTTTAGGGTTTAGGAGTTTCGAGAAATTGGGTTTAACATCGATCACATAAGGGGATTGTGATGCGTTATGGGTTGTTGCCTGCGGTGGTCGGAGAAGGGCAAAGAGATGGTGACGAAAAGGATGGGTGTCAAGAGGGCAAAAAAGGAAACATAGAGATGGAGGAGTAAGAATATGAACAGTAATAACATTTTGTTTAGACAAAGATATCATCCTCTCATCATGTATCTTCATGAATCATTTTGAATGTTGATTTTCATGTGTCTTCGTGGATTATTTTGGATTTTGATACTATTAATTTTTAATGTTATATTTAAATATATATTATGTTTTGAAAAGAGTATTATTTTGATATAATATTCTAGAGAGTACTCTCCATTGTTTCTGAAGTTACGTCATGTCGAACACTATAGGTATTGGCTTGAGTTTAATGCAAGTTATTGAGACACAATGGATGAGACCCACTGAAATCATTGCGTTCAACCATAGCTTACATTGGGGCATCATGAGCAAGATCAACTCGAAACAATTCTTATTCGTAATGATATCGTATTGAATCTAAACACATTCATCTTTGTTATATCGTGTTAAATGGTGTGCTCCTGTCAACGTACACAGATTGTCTAAAAAATTATTATTCAAAAGGATCATCGTTCCAAAAAATAAGTGGGCATCTTTGTGCTATGTGCTATTAGGGCATCTTTGTTATAAACACATTCTTATTGCTACACAGTATCCTAACAGCATCTTCAATGCACATGTCAAATGCTGCGCAGTAGTCGAAATATAAAAATTGTCTAAAAAAAAACATGGGAATGGCTCGAACTTTTCAACTTAAATTTTGGCATATGCTATATATCATGTGTTATATATGATACTCCTTCCGTTATAAAATAATTAAAATATTTTTTTTATTTGGAAATTTTTTTCATATAAAACTATAAATTTCATCTTATCATCATTTCTTCTTCTTATTTCTTTCTCATACCTCTTTCTCACACTCATAAAAAAAAATCATTATCTATAAATTTCGCACACATAAATTTTCATGTTGAGGTTTGGGTTAAATTGGAATGAAAGGAGTAATCAAAATGAGAGCTTGATGTCTTGTTTAAATAGGAAAAGCTAAATATTAGTCCAGAATAACGGCAACTTGTTATAATTTGTCAATGGTGTTTCAATATATATGGTGCTATAATTATCAATCCGTAAAATAAAAAATGAGAAAAGAACCAAAATAAGAGCAAGTCCTACGCGTGATGCCTTGTTTAAATAGGCAAAGCTAAATTTTTGTCAAGAATAACGACAATTTGCTATAATTTATCAATGTTGTTTCAATGCATATGGTGCTATAATTAACAATCGGAAAAATAAAAAGTGAGAAAAAAACAGGTGTCTTAGTTGAATTACTTTCCTTTCCCTTTGTCAAAATCTATAAGGAGGCAAAAAAATACCTTAGACATATTTGGTGCCATATATGGCATGTAATTTGGCAAAAATTAAATTTTGCAAGATCAAACATTGCCATTGGAGTTCATCAATATGTTTGGTATATTGCAATATTTTGATTATGATAACTCGTTTGTCTTTACCATTGGATTTGCTGATACAAAACCAAATTTTGGCAACCCAATTTGGTAGAGAGAAAATCAAATATAAAAAGAACAAAATCGATAAGAAGGTGTAGCATAATTCTATCCATTGATCAAATGAAATTATAAAAAGAATAACATGTCATCGTTGAAAAAACATAATCAAATTATAACAAATTTATACCGTTCATTACCAAAATATAGATTTGTTTTGCTATATTTGGGTTACCATCATTGGAGATACTCTAACATGTACTTTTTCAATCCAATAAAAAAAATGCAATGTTTAATGCTTCCTTGTCCACCGATTGCAACACTTTAACGATACGTATTTGTTGAGATAAACTCTGACCCACGACGATAAATTGTAAATTTTTTCTTGAAATACTAATTTTAGTTTATGTTGTGTAGTTTAACATGTAACGAAGTCTTCCTAAAATGCGTGCTGAACCGTAACAAAAGTAGAATCGATGTTTCTTAAAATACGTGCTAAACCGTAACAAGAGTGAAATCGTTGCAACTTTTGTAATATTCATTATTATGAACACATTATCAAGAGATTAAATAATGTCACGATCTTTGATTCTTAACATCAAAGGCAAGGAGTACAAAAAGAAATATTTTTGTCATCTGTACAATTACTAATGTTAGAAGAGCAGCATATCCAAAGGAAAAGTGAGAGCGCTGAAAGCTCGTTCTCATCCAACATGCAAGTTCAACTCTTGTGGAAGCTTAAACTTACATGACCCTATCAACGAAAGAATATAAAACCTATACAAGAATCCTCTATTTATAAGACGTATAGTTAAGAATATGTTACGGAATATGCTATTACAACGGTCATATTCTAATTCATATTCTAACATCCCCTCAAACTCTAAGTAGTTCTGAAAAGATCAAATTGAGTTTGGATACAAGTGTATGAAACTGTTCTGGTGGATGGGTCTTCGTGAAGAGATCGGCAGTCTGATCAACCGATGCCATTGAAGAGAGTGAGAGGGTCCGTTGAAGAAAGTTGTGTCGTACGAAATGATAATCAATCTCAATATGTTTCGTACGTTCATGAAATATATCATTGTGCGTGATCTGGATAGCACTCTGACTATCACAATAGATAGGTGTGCTGGTGGAGAATGAAGCACCCATATCGCTAAGAAGCCATCGCAACCATACTAGCTTAGCAGTGGTGTCAGTTAGGCACGATACTCAGACTCTGAACTGGAACGTGAAACAACAGACTGTTTCTTACAACACCAAGAAATAAGAGAGCTATCAAAAAAGAAACAGTAGCCAGTAGTAGATCTTTGATCAGTATGATCACCTGTCCAATCAAGAGAATGAGAAGTGCTGACCATGAAAGATAATACCCTTTATATAGCGTAAGATTCGAAGAACCGCAGCAAAATGTGTAGATCGTGGTGATGCCATGAATTGACTCACCAAGTGAACAACATATGATATGTCGAGTAACAGTCAAGTATATCAAACTTCCGACTAATTGACGATAATGAGTGGGATCCTTTAGTAATTCTCCATTAGTTTGATGCAATTTGACATTGGTCTCTAGGGGAGTGTCAACAGTCTTAACATCAGTTATCCTAGCACGAGAGAGGAGATCTGATGCATGTTTGGTTTGAGACAAATAGTAACCAGTAGAGGATTTAGAGACCTCCAGACCAAGAAAATAAGATATCATGCCGAGATCTTTCATCTCAAACTATACAATGAGAAACTCCCTTAATTTTTGAATACCAGAGATATCATCACCTGTAATGATCATATCCTCGACATATAACAGCAGAAGAATAATACCTGCAGAGGACTTCTTGATGAATAAGGCTGAGTCATATGAGCTAGTGGTAAAGCCAAGTTGCCCGACTGTACTGTGGAACTTGGAATACCATGCTCTGGGAGCTTGCTTAAGACCATACAATGCTTTTTGAAGTTGGCAAACCTTGTTTGGTGGATGATCATAACTAGGAGGAGGCTTCATGTATAATTCCTCGAAAAGATCACCATTTAGAAAAGCATTCTTGACATCCATCTGAAAAAGATCCCAGTGACGTACAGTAGCAACTGCAAGTAAGGATCTTACCGATGTGATACGAGTGACAGGAGCAAAAGTTTCCTTATAATCAATGTCATACTCCTGTGTAAAACCGCGTGCGACTAGCCGAGTTTTGTAACGCTCAACCGATCCATCAGACCTGGTTTTGATCTTGTAAACCCATTTGCAACCAACCAAAGATTTTTCTACAGATAGATGAAACCGATCCCATGTTCGTGTCTTACTCAGAAAATGTAGTTCCTCATTCATTGCTTACTGCCAAAGAGGATCAGAAGAGGCTTCTCTAAAAGATTAAGGCTCATAAAGGGTAGCAACAGCAGGATAACAATAATAGTTATTAAGATGAGGAGGAGGAAGGCTTACCCGAATACTACGATGACTGGGAGGGTCCACATGCTGAGGTACAGGCGACTCTACATACTGAGTAGCCGATTCAAGAGGGGTCAAAGGCAAGTCGTCAGTTGAGTTGGAAGGACCTGAAATGAGAGGCACCTCATCTGGAAACATAGTGACACTAGTAAAATATTCAGAGTATTAAGGAGAGGAGACATGAAATGAGGATAAACTGGAAAAGAATTTATTTTCCCAGAATATGACATGACGGGAAACTCTAAGCCTTTTGGACATAGGATCGTAGCAACGATATCCTTTATACTCAATACCATAACCAAGAAAGCAACAAAGACGAGATCAAGGTTCGAGCTTCGTTCGCTCATGGGGTTGAAGCAGAACGAAACAAACACAACCAAATACTTTCAAATTATTATAGTTCGGAAGATCCCCATGGAGACGCTCATAAGGTGATTGATTATGAATAGTGAAGGAGGCAACCCGATTGATGGCTGCGGTAAGAGCAGCGTCACCCAAAAAGGTTCAGGAACATTATGTTCCAGAAGGAAAGATCTGGTGGTGTCCAAAATATGTTGATATTTTTTCTCAGTACGCTCATTTTATTGAGAGATACCAGGACAAGATTTTTGAGGAATGGTACCATCCTCATGGAGAATGGCAAGAAAAGCAGAATCAGTGTATTCTGTAGCATTGTCATAATAAAAATATAGTGTTGGAGTATTGTGTTCTGATTTTATTTTTGAATTCATGATAAGTCTGCAAGAAATCCGATTTTTGTTTCAATAAGTAAATCCAAGTAAATCGAGAGAAGTCATAAAAAAAAAAAAAAAACAAAGTATCTAGATCCCCCAATAATAGCAACAGGAGTCGTTCCCTACATATCAGAATGGACAATATCAAAAGGTTTATAAGAAGTGGAATCACTTAACTTAAAAGGCAAGTCGTGTTGTTTTCCTAAATGACAAGAAATACAATCAAAAAGACTGATCATTAACAGACCCAAGATAACCACTAGATGCAAGACTATGAATACGAGATAAAAAAGTATGACCTAGTCTAGAATGTTATAACTCTAAAGATGAGGAGTTTCTTGTAGAGGCTATAAAATTCATAGAGTTAGATAGATGTAATGAAGTTAACTCAAAAAAATGACCAACTTTACGCCCTGTCCCAATCTACTGACCAGTATGATAATTTTTATCACACAACCATGTTTAAAAAAATGTAAATCAAGGCCAAGATCACAAAGTATTCCAATAGATAATAAATTGAAAGATAAGTTAGAAGCAAAGTATGTATCGGGAACAGTGAGTTCGGGTATAACAATGGTTCCAACATGACTAATTTTTAAAGTGGATCCATTAGCAATACCAATATTAGAAGGTTGAGAGATAGATTTTGTATTGGTGAATATCAAGGAATCTGATGACATATGATTAAAACAACTAGAGTCTATAAACCAAGAGCCGTTACCTGGAGTGGTAGACAAAACAGAGGGAGATGAAGATTCACGACGAGAGATAACCTTGTTAATCAAAGCCTCCAAATAAGAAGTGGAGAGAGAAGATGGAGGAATCCCCTGTCCGCCAATAATGGGCACATGATTACCATAAGACTGAGAAGACTGTGCAGCATAAGATTGCAGCTGTGAATAAGAGTTATTCCCTCTAGAGGAATACATACTGGAATTATGAGAAAGCTTAACTCGCCAGCCATACTTCCCATCAAGCGAACGAATGATATCCAGTGCATCCCTCTTGTCATCAAATTCGATAAATGCATAGCCATGTGGTCTCCGAGCAACCCATATACTGCATAGAACCCCAAAGACGTAGAACTCACCTTCAAGATCCTTCTCACTATACGAGGATCCAAGTTGTCCACATAAACCCGAGCCATTTTCTTCAAACCCTAGAGACAAGGTGGCTAAGAGTTGTAATATGGCAGGTGGCTCGCTTCTTTCAGTCCAAGTCCACTTCAAGATCGCGTCCAGGGTTGGGACAGCCAGATTCGAGCTTATCGACCATAGCTGGTGCCAGGTCGACAACGAGTGAGAGCTGGAAGATGACGTCGGTCCTTGGCAGCTGCACCCCAAAACCACCCAATTCTGTCTTCCCAATGTTGAAGCCGGATGTGGTCAAGGAGAGAGAGGGAGAACAACCGACGACGATGGTAGAGTTGGGTGGTCATGATGGTGGTTGGTGGCAGAAGCGGTGACAGTGAGTGGGGACGACAGATCTAAATCTGGATCTGATTGGTGATGCGCGGTCTTGATCGACGATGGTGACGGTCGTTGGCAGCGCAATGGCTGGCCACGTCGGGGCGACGGCGATGGTCGAAGTGGTGTGAGATGATGGTGGCAGAATCGGACAGTTGAGGTGGTGTGAGATGGCGACGACTGATTGGCCAGCGGCTGAAGCAGCGACAACTTGTAGATGGGCGCGTGGTGGCTTCGAGATCTGGATCTGAAGCACAGAGCTCCTCTCAGATCTGGAGATGGTGAAGCGGATCCTGTGTATCGATGGATCGTTGGTGGTGACTGGATCTGCTAGTCGTTTGACTGCGGTGACCGGATCTTGCACCTCACCGGCAATGGTTGTTGTCCCACCTTCTTTTGGCGCAGATCTGGTGATGTCCTGGCCAGATCTGACTGTGTGCGGCGTAGGAGCCGTAAAGTTGCGGTTGAGATATACAAGAGTGAATCAACGAGATCTGATATTTATAAAAAATGATTCTGATATCATGATCAATATATAGAAGTAATAGAAAGTGTATATAAAATCTATATAAGATTCCTTTATTTATAGGACATATAGTTAACAATATGTTACGGAATATAATATTCTAACGGTCATATTACAATGATCATATTCTAACTCATATTATAACACCCCAGAAATATGAACAGGGCATACAAATGCAGAGGTGGAAACACATGCGAGTATGAAAATAAAACTGATTCTTGCACGCAGCGGGTGGGGTTATTTATGTCGGGAACCCAACGAATCTCGCTCATGTTGGGCTTTTCAACATACAGCATTGTGAACTCTCCCATCTTCTCTATCTTTTCCCTTTCCTGTCAGCCCTCAACACAAGGTTGCGACTGTTGTAAGAAAAGATACCCTCCGACAAGTGCAAGATATCACCTGGCTCAAATGCGTCACCTTCTTCGCCCCCACGGCTGAAAATGCACGGGTGCACTCTCGTTGGTGACCAGTGCTAAGCACGCCTTCTGTCTGCCTTTCATGGTGGGATTTCCTTTGTCCAAAATTATAAATCTTGTGTTAACAATGTTTGATGGCACATGTACCAAGTCCTTCAAAGGCAACGTTGTCGAATACTTCGTCGGAATTTTGAACCACTGACGAATAGATGGGTATTACACCGTCATTCCAAGTTCACAACAAGAATATATACATCCCCATAACCGATTTTAGCCTCGCTTTATCCGGTCTACCCTGATATGCCTATCATTGTAAACACGCACAATAATTCCACAAATAGTCATTGAATTTTGAAGATCTTCAATAATGAACATGTTCTTTTTCTTTTCAAGAATCAGAAGTTTACCACGCTAATCATTGGACTGCTCTCACCTAGTGAATTCTCTTTTGCAATGATGTATCAACGTTTCGAACAAAGGATGCTCTGTGAAGTCATCTCTGATCCCTCCAAAGTTATCAATCTCTACGAACTGATCCAGCACAACAGCAAGAACTTTATCGTTTCTCACCAAGCTATGTGGTCAATAGTGCCATGAGTTGAACTGACGAGTGATGCCGTATTCCTAGGTGTAGAAGAAGCCAAAAGAAGCAGGTTAAGATCGAAGCAAACCTAAATGAGGATCTTAGAAATCTGAAGGACATATTGACCCAACCAAACTCACAAGATTTGGCATGTCACCAAAAACGGACTTGAAAAACTACAACGTTAACAGCATTATATCATTCTGCTGGATATACACAATAACCTGTGCATTGCACTAATCAGTATACACTTTGTTTCCACTTATGATAGGGGACACATAATCTACTCATACGTTATGCAGGATTGCGATGCAGAATTGTCTTGGATCTCTTCTCCCCAAAGAGGTATACAAACTAGAGCTTCCCTGGGACTTGAAAACTCGAAATTACGCTCTGGTCATTTAAGTTCCTTGAGAAAATCAACGTTGTCTACAAACACCTGCAGCAAGGATCACGTACGGGATATCAGACATTAAATGCGGGGAAATCAACTATTTGAAACATCACAGAAGCAAGAAAAACAAGAAATATAAGCAGACCAACTCGCCCATCTGTCACCAGTGACGGATCTTATTCTAAATTCTGCACATATATGGGCTGTGTGTGAGCCTTACTTATATCGACGATGCCAGGTCCCATTGTTTAAACCAAAGGCGACGGCCATATGTTAAGCAGCCTACTACCAACATGTCAAAGTGAAAAAGAACAAGGAGAGACAAAAGGAGTCTGAAATCATGGATTTAACAGCTTGTGGTATCCCCTACTTCCGGCCCAGCCTAGCGGGATAGAGCCTTGGAAAACAAAGAAGATTTATCCTACTTGCAGGTAGTTAATTTCTAAACATTAACATGTTCAGAAATATATACACCTATGATCTAAACAGCTATTTGCAACATGAAATCTATCTTTTAATATCATAAAGGGGCCTATCTTGGCTAAGCACATTGAAACACCCAATACTAGGCTGCTAGTGAATACTGAGTGGAGCAAAAGAATTGCCATCATAGATTAGATCCCTAGAGGCGAACACATATTAACTACTGATTAAAAGCACACTGCAAACAACTAGAGCCCCGTGGATGTAATCACGACGGAATAGCTCTTTGTGCAAGTTCAGTGATACCTACTGATTTCCAACCATCGGGATCCAAACAAGCAGTGATCTTAGTATTGATGACAGGTAACGGACCAGGCTCGAGGATGATTTCTCCTCCATAAAACTTGACCGCTTCAGCTGTCTTGTACACATCATCTGTTCCAATCGCAATCTGATGCCACATAGAACAGTCATGATGAACATATAACAGAACATCACAGTTTGGCCATAAAGGGCTAGAAATTGTCAGACGTGTGTACCTGTGCGTAACCATTTCCTTTGTCATACTTCGTAACTCCATAGTTATATGTTAACTCCAGCACAGCATTTTTATCTTCAGGGCCATATCCCATGATTACTGTTGCACACTGGAAGCACAAAATTTGTGCACAGTCATAACACGAACAAACATAATAAGACGAGAATATAGCATGAATAGTCTCTATGAGATTATTGTTTATGGCATAGACAAAAATGTCTATCAAATAAAGACCCAGAAATGACAGTAAGTGTGGCTTCTATTAATAGAGTAGAAACTCTTTTTGGGCAGTGACGGGTCCTATGACCAACAAATCGACCAAGACCAACAAAAAATAAAAAGGCTTCGGTGTCAATAAAGATGTATAAATAGACGTATAAGCTCAGAACCTAAGTCACAGGCTTCAAAGAGTCCAAAACTATATCAAATATGACAAACATGGCGTGCCTTATTGATTAAACATTCCAGTCATGTCTTGATCGGATATTTAATATTTAACAAAAGAAAGTCTCTTATTTGCAAGATAACGCTTTATATGTTTTTCTCTCGAGTACTCATTTAAATGGGAGTTGTTTTTCATATTGGCTAAATGATAAAGTATTACAACATATATAGAAACTCCAGTATATCATGCTAGGGAACATACAAGCGACACTGGTATCACTTGCCCAAGAACGATAGCTGACAGCTACTTAGCCACTGACCATAAGGTCCATAACCATTCAAACTCATATGCCTATTAATACTCTAAGCAGTGAAAGACCCAACTGAAAGGGTTAAATAAGCTCAGTCGACAAGCTTAAACAATTAGCGCAGTATGCATTTTTGGGTTCTTCAATCACATCTGCTCTGGGAATCATTCATCATGCATGGCTTTCCGATTCTGAAGACGCTTCATGTTTCAAAGGAATATACAATATCTACATAATATGCATACAATAATTACTAATACAAGGAAAAGACCACACATGCTGTTAATTTCACGTTTCACAATACATGGCTTAACACATTTTGGAGATCACTTGACAATCACAAAACCACAGAAATCGAGATCACGAGGGATAGTATTTATATTAGAATTGGTGTATACAGCATCGTTTTTTTCTGGCACAGCTGAAATGATCTAAATCTGATCGAGGTAATGCATTGCAAATGAAACCCCGTATATTTAAGATGAATATTACTTTAGATCAATGTTCTTTCAATAATGATGAAGTCATAAAAGAATTGACATAGTTGACCTTGTTATCAGGATCATCCCTTTTGCGCAGAAGCTCCATACCATAAGCCTAAGTGCAAAACAGCAAGAAGTGAAGCTATCCCTGAGGACATGCAGATGAATAACGCCATGCAGCTCAAGAAGAAATAACATAGTGACAAGAAAAAGTATAAATATTAACCTTTTGATAGAAATTGATGGAGCGATCAAGATCACCAACTCTAAGCATTACTTGGCGAAAGGGCTCAGGTACTGTCCCTCTTTCTGTAAGTTCAAAAGTATAACCATCTGGATCTTCAATAAAAGCTATTACTGAACTGCCGCCTTTGACAGGACCAGGTTCTTTGGTGACCTTTCCTCCTTTCGATTTTATAAGCTCCACTGTTTTGGTAACCTAGAACACACATTTAATAAGTAACCACAGATGCATGAAAGCTGTAAAAATCTATAATGTAGATTCAAGATATACGTTGATTATGCATTTTCCATTCTCTAAAACTGGTCCTACTCAATTTATTCAGACAACATATACACAAATAGAGGGACAAATTTATTGTGAGACAACAATAACCATGTATCACATATATCTACGGGTTAGTTAAAAAAGAAATGAGATATCGTGAATATTGCAGAAAGGTGTATCTTTTTTGAAGAATCACCTTTCTTTATCGAGGATCAGTAAATTTGACTCCAAGAGGAGGAAGAGTCAACTACATCGTGACAGGAAATGCTCTTAACTTGCTCGATTTGGAAAAAAATTCAGGGTAATGATGATGAGACTAAGAACACTGTTCTTTAAAGCTGGTTTCAGATGTCCTGATGAGATTTCAAAATATGGAAGCAAGAAACCCATTCCCGAAGCAAACACCAAGTCTTACCATCATGAAAGAAAAATAGTGGATTATTACTTTTCTTTCTTAATAAACATAATAAGGAACGTTCCATGCAATGACTTTTTGATGTAGGACGAGGAAAGAAACGAGGAATTAGGATAGATTTAGAGAAGAGAAAGAAAGGTGACAGAAATGTGTAATCCTTTCAATTAATTGTATAGAAATTGATAAAACAAAACTGAGATATATTAGTCATAATGTAGTTACTATATTTAGGCTAGAAGTTGGTGGTGAGACAAATTGTCTCAATTTTCTGATTTTTGTTTCTATTATTACTGATCTGAGTTACATCTTACAATGATCTACAAATTCCTATTTATAGCTGGATGAAGGTGGTTCTATGCCTAACAAAACAAACTATACAAATTTTTCTTCTTTTTGACGCCTAACACAGACAATGAACAGTGCAAGGTCGGTTTTACTTTTCTTCATGCGTGTTTTCCTTTTCTTTGATCTCCTTATCATGTCAAAGATTACGGCTAACATACTCCCTCTAATCTTGACATGGATCCAGATCACGAGGCTCCAATGCATGTTCCTTAACCAAAGGGCTTGTCCTGCTGTTGCAATGGCTGCCATAAACTCGGTCTCGCATAATGCCAATGCGACAGTCTTTTCTGCTTCTGTATCCTTGCGAACTTCTCTTCTAGACCTTTCACTCTTGTTTGTAAAATGGTTATTAGAGCTTCCCGCTCTTTTCCCACCTTCATGAATTTTTCCAGCACACCTTTCCGCGTCTCATTCTTTTCTACCGTTTTGACATGGATGCCATCTGGTTTTTTTTTTTCCATATCGGATCCTTTGCTCTCAATGAGGTTTTTAACCTCATCCTTGTTACAAGATATGTCATCTTCAGCATCGATCCAGGTTTCTCTTTCAAGGTCACCAGGTTTCTTGAGTCCCAAATCCACATTATCTTGTGGATCGAGGATAGTGCTAGATTCGATGAGGCATCTATCATTGCCTCTGCGCTGTCTGCGCATCCTTGCTCTTCGATGATCTCGCCATTGTCGTCGTCGAACTTCGCCATTGTTGGTGTCCGGAGGTTGTAAAGATATGCGCAAAGTCGAGGTAGATGGATTTACATCTCCTGTCGTATATGACGAATGACTTGCACCAGCGGCTGACTTTGGCACTACTGTTCCTACCACGGGTGACGCAGACACTATCATACCTTCCAGTTCTTCGAGGCTGGCTAGGAAAGAGACTGGTTTGGTTAACTCCAAACTAATCTTGTAAAGGCGATTCGATGTGCGTTTCACGAACATCAACAACTTGCCGTTGTCATAAACCTTTATGACTTCTTCCACCATGTTAACCTCGCACCCATTCTGTGTCATCTGTCCAAAGCTGGTGATACTAGTGCAAAGTTTAGGAATCTGATCTCCATTTTTGCACTCGAACACGATCGTTCATTTACCCATGACGTGAACAACATTGCCATCGTCAAGCCTCACCTTCCCGATGATCTACTCATCCAGCTCCTGGAATATTTCTCGATGACCTTTCATATGATTACTGACACCGTTGTCTAGATATCAAATATCCTTAGTTGATATCTTCTCGTCCTCGTGAAATGCCTGCAATACCCTTTCTTCTTTGGGCTGTAGGACGTCTTTTTGCTTAGCTCGTGTCTCCTCCTGAGACACAGAAAATAATAACGCTGGCTCATCGGGGGCAACGCATGTGTGATGTCTCTCGTTCCACCGCTTGCTACGGCACTCTGAAGCATAGTGTCCCATCTTTCCGCAGTTGAAACACTTAATGTGGCTTTTTTCATGAATTCTGTTTCCGGTGCCTCCCGCACCTTCCTGACGAACTACATAATTGCCGCTTTCGTCGCTTCTTCCTCGACCTCGTTTGCGCCACTCGACTTTGCTGAATTCGCGTCCTTGACCAGACAAGGAAGTTTCCCTAGTGTTGCTCCTCTGAGGTGTCTTCCGCTCGCTACGAGTGAACATGAGCTAATTCTCACCACTACCGGTGTTCTCACGGAGTCGAGGTCTTTCCTCGAGCGCCTTCAATCATCCTTTGGCCTCCTCGAACAGTATCGTCTCAAAATCGAAAAATTGTTCTATCCCAGCAACGATTGTGAAATATCTATCTGGCACACAGTCGAGTAGTTTCTTGACCAGTGCGACATCGTCTAGATCAGCACCAAGCCTGAAAAATCTATTGGACATGCCACTGAGTTTTCCGGCGAACTCGTCAATGGACTCATATTCCTTCATCCGCAGAGCATCAAATTCATTCTTCAATGTCTCCAACCGAGCCTTCTTTACACGATCGGTACCTAGGTATCTTGTCTTTATGTTTTCTCAAATTTCTTTCAACGTCTTCTTTTTCGCAATCTGAAGAAAAACATCTTCAGGGATTGTCTGGAGGATGTATGCACGCGCCTTCTTGTCTTTTCTTGGATTGATCTCCTCTTCTCCACTTGGTTCGACCGCCTCTCACATATCCTGGGTATCTAGGATTGTCTCCATCTTTATTGCCCATACAGTAGAATTGAAAGAGTTTAGCATCGAAAAATTGAACGGTACTCCACCGCTTTTCTTCGGCGCCAAATAAGGAATAATTGACATTGTCGAGATTTAAAAAAAAAAAAAAAACAATGTTTTGTTGTTTTTTTTTTAAACAAAGAAAAAAAATCCCCTTTTTTTCTTGTCTACTTTAAACAAAAATAACCTTGTTTATTTTTGTTTAACAACAATATAAACTTTTAACAAAATATTCTACGGATGACACACCTCCGTACACGTTGTCTCCCACTTTTATTTAAAGTTTTTTTACTCAACTATTTCCTCTTTTTTTTTCACCCTACATACAATACAATTTCTCTTTTGTTTTTTTCTTTAAAAAATTCTGTTTTTTTAATCGTGCGTGCTTCTTTTTTTTCTTTACACTCCTCCCGACACACCATCAAAAAGCACAATAAAAGAAAACACCTTTTTTTTAATTACACAGCTTTTCTGCGAAAGATCAGGGTGGCGGGTCGTCTGTGGCTGGAACGGGGCGGCGTCGATGATGATGCGACGACGTTCGAGGTTGGATCTTATCGACAGATCCGAAACCAAACCGAACGGGATTCGATCTCACTGTCAGATCCGAAACCAAACCGAAGAAATCCGCTCTTATACCAAATGTAGGAGAGACTCAGATTTGATAAGACAAATTGTCTCAATTTTCTGATTTTTGTTTCTATTATTACTTATCTGAGGTACATCTTACAATCATCTATAAATTTCTATTTATAGATGGATGAAGACGGTTCTACGCCTAACAAAACAAACTATGCAAATTTTCCTTCTTTTCGCCTCCTAACACAAACAATGAACAGTGCAAGATCGGTTTTAGTTTTCTTCATGCGTGTTTTCATTTTCTTTGATCTCCTTTGCTTATCATATCAAAGATTACGGCTAACAGAAATCAAGTATGTAGTTACAGTATAGGTTGGATGCTGGAAAGAAGACGACTGCAGATGATGGACATCATGTGAGCTACCAGATGCAGACTACTATAAAGGACTTTGGTTAAGCAGATCTCAACGAATTGCAGCGGACAGGACTATCACAGCCCACCTCTACTACAAGGTCACTAACAATTAGGCCAACTGCAGAAGAGGCAAGCACAACAGCAATCGTTCAAATCTCTAGCATTGGAATGGATTTATCCACACTTGTAGAAGATCGTCCATCTACTACAGCAGAAGTATGGTCAACTGTAACTACTGAAGTGAGACATGCAAAACCTTCTCCATAAAAGGTCATTGAAACACTTCTGCAGACGATTAGAGCTACAGAAGAAAGAGTTCAGCAGCATAGCAGCATACTATCTCAACATATCAACTGCTAGGCAAATCGCCACAAGCAGTGATGAAGAAAAAGACAAAAGCTGAGGGGATGATTCAGGAGTTTTTCAAGCAGCACAAACTTCCCATCAAGAGACCTACAAGGACTACAAGGTCTACAAGACCAAAACTGATCCCCCAAGGACCAAGAACTCTATGGCAATCAATCCAAATAAGTCACAAACACTTATTCGAGAGATTGATGGATGCCACCAGGTGAAGTCCATCAATTGATTGAACTGCAGAAAAAGGAAGCAAGTAGATCAACAAGACCAAAGGAACCATACATCCTGTCCATTGAAGTCCTTGAATTGAAGGACTCCACCTTGAAGATAAGGAGACACAAGCAGGCACAACTCAAACACATTGAGTTTGTGCATACTCCTGAAGTAGAAGCCGAGCTAAAATGGATTCTTGCCAAGTATGTTCAATCTGCCACTCAGGAGATATACGATTATCTTACTAGACCTGACTTAGGAGAACATCAGCCATCATGTGAGGATGGTGATGATGGTAATGATGGTGGTGATCAGCAGCATCCTGATACTCAGGATGATGATGATGATGATGACATCATTGATCAAGTTGCAAAAGAAGGTGTCCAGGAACAGCCTACAACAGTCGAGATCACTGCAACAGAGTCTCCTGCAGTAGAATCCAAAGCTGATGAGCATGCAGCAGAAGAACATACAGACGAACCATTTGCAACAAAGTCCTCTACAGCAGAACAAGAAGCTGATGAAGGACATGAAGAAGCACTAATTACTGAAAGAACCATAGAAGAACCGGCAATAGAAGAAACTGCAGAACACCAACAGACTGAGTTTCTAACAGAGAAACCTGCAGCAGAGGAGACACAAGATGTTGAAGTGGAATATCAAACAGCTGAACAAACTACAGAGGAACTCCCTAAAGTTGAAGAACAAGTGGAGGACCTGCCCACAGTTGAAGATCTAACAACAGTCACATCCACAGCAGACTGAAATGTACCACTACCTCACACTACTGCTAAGACAAAGGATACAGACAAGACAGAATAATCAACTCCAACTCGTCTAGCCTTACACAGTCTGTCCAATATGCTATTTACACCACCTTCCTCGTTTAGAAAGGTGAAAACACAAGCAGATCTATCCTCTATGGGCTTTACACAAGGAATACCTAGCAGCAGTGCATCAGAAACTCAGACAACCCCTCCATTTGCAGTCAAGACACTTAAGGATGCATTTGATGATGACATTCAAATCATCTCAGTTCAACCAAAGCCACCTGCAGAAAGGATACACTCCTCTCTCTCAGAGGACACTACAGGCTACAGATTGGGAAGATTAGATCAAGAAATCTACAACATGTGCGAATGGAACAAAGAAGCTCTTCATCAGTTGCTTGGCACCTTGCAGCCAATAGCAAAAGAGTTTGAACATGAGAGGCAAATCAGAACCCAAGGCTTGAAGACATACGGACTTCACTTGATAAGCTGACAGTAGGGGTTATTGATTTTCTATATTGTATATCATTAGAGGTATGTGTGAACATTTGAAGTTGCTTCGGGGTCAAAACGATCATTCCTGGTCCAAAAGGTTCTGAGACGGGAGCCGGCCTCTGGAATAGGCATCCCGATCTCTGGAGCAAGAGTCCCGGCCTTTGGAACGAGCTTCCCGACTCTAGAATGGGTGTCCCAGATTCTACCTAACATGACTTTTTGATGCATTGAAATCTATACCTTCTCGCATACAACTTCAGAAATTATTTCGTAAAATTCTACATAAAGTAGACTCCATCTTTCTAGTGAATCAAAGTTTTCATCGTAAGTACTTACGAATAATAGCAGTTTATTTTTTTTAATTTATGTTTCTGCAAATCAAATAGTTTGACCTTCCTTCATTAATCAACTCATAAATCCTTACGCACAACTCTAAATCCCGATTTGTAAACTGTTCTGAAAACTACACTTCTGTACCATCCCAATGATATAAGGCTTCTTCTAACTTCTTCTATGTAATTTCAGAATTTATTTCAAAGCCACAAATGTTTTGCAAAATTTCTAATAAAGATAATCACCTTCTCTTTTTAATGGTGAAGGATTCTTGTAGCCTTGCCGCCTTGGTTTCTCCTCTTCTCCTCAAACTCTCCTTCTTCTCTTCTCTTACTGATCTTTTCTCTTGCATGATAATTAAGTGATAAATCTTTTCTCTTTTTACTGATCTTTTCTCCTCTTACTCAAACTCTCTTTTCTCCTCTTCTCCTCAAACTCGCCTTGGTTTCTCCTCTTCTCCTCAAACTCTCCTTCTTCTCTTCTCTTACTAATCACCCAATAGAGTATTTTTGTGTTTGTGAAAAGTTTTCAAGGAGAAAAGAGATTGTATTTATACGAAACTAAATTAATTAAAATAATTAAGTGGTAAATAAGTGGGTAATTGGTAGGTTATTAATGGATAATTAATTTAATTTAGATGGAACAAAAACTGACATGAAAAAATTAAGTGCCAAAATTAGATTTAGGTCATTTTCTTATAAATAATGTATTTTTGTATTAAAACCATATTTCCTCATATTTATGTATTCAGGTTGTATTTCATCTATATTTTGCATTCTTTCACAATTATATCGTAAAATGAGCCTTACAACCTCGCAAAATAAATTATAACATAGAATAATTTACTATTCACGTTGATTATTGTGAAACTAAATTTTACAGAATTTTCAGGTCCTTACATTATTAGTCTAGAGTCGCTTTCGGTCGGAAGCAGCTTACGACAGATTTTTTAGATAAGTCCAGAGATTACTTTGGCCTTCTAGAGAATAAAATCGTTGGTGTTTAACTCTGGAATGACTCAACCGGTGATATTTGTCATCCGGATAAGCTTATAGGCTTACGTAGATGGTCATCGCAAGTGTAACTATAAGTATAATAAAGGATATCCATGACCCATGATGAGATTATTTTGATGGCTTGAGATATATTTTGTACATTTTAGTTTTGTCAACATGTACGACTCAGCACCCAACGCCTAGTATTTGCAATGACATTGTATTATAGTTTTTCAATGGTGAATGACCTTTTATTTGGATATTTCTGGATTCGGGATGATCGTGATAAGATATTTTACATGTGAGCTTTTTCGAACTTCTCGAAGATATATAGATTTTAGATTTATCGAATGTGACATGTTTCTTACGTATTGGCTCGGATTCTGAGTTTACTATTCTTTCGAGTTCTTTAAGCTGGTTTTGACATGTTTGAAGGAAAGCTTTAAAGGAATTCGTGAGTTATATACATATGTTAATATATCCTGAAATTTGATTCCTACTTGACTTTGAGAGTATGTATGAGTCTTTCTATGTTATTTTGAGAAATTTCGTTAATCTTATTTAACTCTTAGTACTTCTTTCACGTCATCAAGGACTTTTTTACTTGAGGGGTATATTTTATTGAGACCGAAAAAGATTGTCATTTGTCATATCATATCTTTTCTTGTTTAGTATGCCATTTGCACCCAGTGTGCTAGGCATACACTCAGCGTTGAAGCTGACGGGTTTATCACGTTTGTTTCACAGGTTTAGTTGAACACGTCGATGCCGACTCTGGTCTGAGAGAACCTTTTTAAGATTTCCTACGTAACCTTATAATGAATTTATTCGTTTACATTTATTAAAATAAATTTGTGATGTTTTGAAGCTTATAATGTTAGATGAGGGACTAAGTTATTCACCGGATCATTTAGTCGTTTTTGTAGTTATAAATTTATGTTCGATACCATTAGAGTTGCATGTCAAGAGTTTTTGTATTGTTGGTTGAAAGGTAGTGCTTATTGACTGAGTTTAAAGGCTTACGTGAATTATAAGGTCTATAATTTTGTGGTTCACATGTCGGTTATGTTCCTTTGTGATTGTGACAACTAGAGTCTCTCAACGCAAGTCTGGTATAGGGGTGTTTTGCTGTGAGATTCTTCGTTTTTTTAGGGGAGATAATTAAACTATCGCAGCCCACTTCAACAACAAAATCTCTATAATAGCAGTTTTACAGCATGCAAAACTCCAAACAATGCTGGAAAACTAATATTATATCTCAGAGCATATAATTGCAAGTAAAACAATATGCATGCTCCACCAAAGAAATGACAATGAAACACGGCAATTGTCCAAAATACAAACTGATAACGGCTAGCAACAATTAGTTGCTTTAGTGCTGATGGGTAATAAGGAAAAAATTAGAGCATTCCATATCTTTTGCAAAACAAGTAAATCACAAGGAGTTGGTCTCAACTTACATCAACTGCAACTCCAAAATGACCAAAACCAGTTCCGACTTCGTACTTGTCAACTCCATAGTCTGACAACAATGTCAAGTTAACAAATGATGTATGAACATTCGGATCACATGGGACTTTATATTGCATTGACAGGAAAGTGGGCAAAAGAAAAGCAAATTAACACATGAAGTTCCATTGATCCAAGTTTTAGGAGCACCACAAAAGATGAATGTTTGGACAACTTACTGTAAGTAAGTTCAACTGCAAAGTTTGAATCTTCTGGTCCAAATCCAAGAAATGCATTTGAATATCGTTCCTCTGGTATCTGGCGTCTTCTTAACAGCTTCATACCTAAGCACTCGGTATAAAATCTGCAATTTACTAGCAAGATTTCTCTTGTCAATACAAAAAAACAAAAACAAATAAAGATGATTGACTTCAAGGATGATGCATTACATACTTTATAGTCTTATCCAAGTCTCCAACACGATAAACAGCATGAAGCAACCTTCTCTTATCATTCTTTGCCCATTCTAATGCATTTTCCTCTGTAACAGCTGGCTCCAATAGAGCAATATTCTCCAGGAGCTTCCCTTGTCCTCTTGACAGTTTAGATGCCTTTGAGTTGAACAAATGCGATTGAGAGACAGCTGATCAATGCAGAGTATCATTGTTCTGCATATCTGATTTTTCATGTTCTTGACCAAAAGCCACCAAATTGAACATGTGATGAGAAATATTCTTTCAGAAAAGGAAAAGGAGAATATGTTGCAAGAATGCAGAGCCACAGGAGAAGACCATGTGAGCAGGATGCAGTTTGAGCAGAGGCCAAAACCAATTCACCAAAGGATGGAATGCGGTTCAAGATCATGATCCTTGTCCAAGGCGCATAGTAGATAAAATGTAGCATATCATACAAATCGAATAGCTTCTTAGATCTCCATGTAGACATAATCTAGCCTAGTCATTGCATTCTCTTATCGTTTAAATCCTTGCGTTCCCAAACCGGAAATATTATACAAAAAGTTGTTCATAAAATGCACAAATAGTTTATGTTAAAATTGAAATTCTGGCCAATCAGACCCTGATTCCGCAAAGCTTTCCAGGTAACCATGGTCTAGACTCTAGCCTAATCAGCCAAAACGAGTGATTCTGATATCTGGCTGTGATATTAATATCAGACTTATGTCTCGACTCTTAAAAATCCGGGTTTTCTTTAACTATTCCTGGTTGCCATGGTCATGACTCTTGTCTAATCTGCCAACTTGCCAAAACAGGCTTTTATGATATAAACTTGTGGTATTTATGGTCACTTGCATGTCAGGTATTGCTGTATTGTTATTCTCGGTTTTTGGATAGTGAGTAACTAGGTGCGAAACATTATTCTCCATAATCTAACTACTAATGATAAGAACTTTTAGGAAAGAGCTGAGATTATCAAGTACAGGTTTTAATCTCGCT